>VZTZ01037344.1:20683-40881 GCA_013400955.1 Drymodes brunneopygia | reverse complement strand
CCTTCCCTCCTTCCCTCCCTCCTTCCCTCCCTCCTTCCCTCCCTCATTCCCTCCCTCCTTCTCTCCCTCCTTCTCTCCCTCCCTCCCTCTCTCGTGCTGTCCTTGCAGCTCTCACTGCTTTTCAAAGCCCTTCACCTGCTGCACTTTTTGGGGTCTCCCTCACATTTATTTCCCAGCCCTTTTCAGTGGCAGAGGAAGGATGCTCTGATCTGGGATTCCCCCTTTTCTGCCTCCAGTGTGGGCTTGGCTGGATCTCTTATTCCTGCTCTGCTTTGCTTTCCCATCTCAAAATTGGGAATAAAGCAGCTTTGTGCACTTCAGTTCAGAGCTCAGCTCCATCACCTTAGGCAAGGTGTGAATGAAATGAGATCCCTCTCACCCTGCACCCCCCTGGCTCCTCACGAGTGCCCAGACCAGAGCACGGAGCTGACAGGAGGAGATTTTTTTTTGGGAGGTGCTGTGGTGACAGCGAGGTGGGATGAGAGTCAGGAGCTGGTTATTTGGGAGAGGGCAGCCCAGCAGGATGGCTCTGTGACCAGCACAAAGCCATCAAAAAAAAAAGCCTTGCCATTTTCCTGGAGGAGAAAGAGGGGAGTTTGCAGGAGGTTGTGGTGGGTGCAGATGTTTCGTGTCTCTCATCCCTCGAGGTCAGCTGGAGTTCTGCCAGCACCAGTGACGTGTTTGGAGCAGCAGAGGCCAAACCCTCCCTCAGACAGGGCTGGGGGGCTGCTCTGTGCTCTCTGAAGGCTTTTATGGCATCCCAGCACAGCCAGACTCGGGGCTGAGCCGGTGGCACTGGTGCCAAACCACCCAAAGAAGGTCTCCTGCAGCACCACTGTCCCCGTGCCAGGCTGGTGTCTCTGGAGAGCTGGGCACGACTCATTTCCCTCCTCAATTCCTGTCTCCCCTCCCTTTGGGCATCCTGCTCTCCCAACTGCTCTTTGCTGGCCCTATTTATAGGCAATTTAATAAGATATCAATTAAAGAAATGCCAACAAACCCACGATGCCTGCCAGCCCAAAAGCTGGAGCGGGGCAAGGTCATTGGTAGCAGTTGTTTCAAATCTTTTCAGCTCTTTTTAGGGACAATCCCTGGCGTTGTGGGACAGCTGGGCTGGGCTTGTGTGTCCCAGCAGGTGGTGGCAGCCACCCTGTCCCTCTGCTGGGCCCATTGTTCCTCCCTGCCCTGCTCATTAAAAACGGGAGGGATGCTAATGAGGGGAGTGGGCTTGAGGGAGCCCCTCTTTGCACGGCTCACTATTAATTAGCCCTCCTGATTTATTGCTTTCCTGTTTGGGGGATTGGGTATTTATGATCCTGTGGGGAGGATGTGAGCTGGCATGGAGAGAGGAGATTGCTGCTCCTTCAGGGCTTTATGATCCCCCCTTCCTCCTGAAAATCCCAGCTGTGGGGAGAGACCAGGAAATCGGAGATTTGTTTCTGACGGAGTGAATGAGTGTCTGTCTGTGTGAAATCTGTTTTCCCTGAGTTTTGCTGCACCCTAAGTGTCCTTTTGGCTCCGTGCCTGGCACCTCTGCAGTGTCAGCACGGGGAGAGCCTCCTGCTGCAGCCTGGGGCCATCCCAAACCTCTCCAGCTCAGTCTGGGATCTCTGCTGTGTTCATTTATTCCGTGGTTTTGTGATGGTGGGGGTGAGCAGGCAGGAATCCTCCAGCCAGGGTCCCTCCAGGCTCAGAGCTCCTCTCCTGGCCCTGTGGCCTCCAGGGTCCCTGTGCTTGTCCCCAGGGTGTGCCAGCACTGCCTCCCTGTGCCCCTTTTCCCAAAGCTGCCTGGAACACAGATTATTTCCCTTTAAAAGTCTGAGCTGCTCCTGCTCTTTATTCCTCTGTGTTCTGGATTGTTTCTGTGAGAGCCTGCAGGGACAGGATAAAGGCTTTAAACTGACAGAAAGTGGGTTTAGATTGGATTTTGGGAAAAAATCCTCCCAGTGAGGGTGGGCAGGCCCTGGCACAGGGTGCCCAGAGCAGCTGGGGCTGCCCCTGGATCCCTGGCAGTGCCCAAGGCCAGGCTGGAGCAGCCTGGGACAGTGGGAGCTGTCCCTGCCCATGGCAGGGGGTGAAAAGAAATAATCTGTAAGCACCTTTCCAACCCAACCCATTCCATGATTCTCAGCCTGGTGCTGTTCTCTCTGGCCTGGTTTTCTCTCTCTGGGGAGATTGTGATGAACAAAGCCAGGACTTTGTCCCTCCTGTCACTGTCACCTTTTTCTGGTTTTTTTCTGCTCCTGCTGCTTCACCCTGTGCCCACCTGTGCTCCAGCTGCCTCTCATTTGTCAGGTGCTTCCTCTCTGCTCCCCAAAATCACCCCCCAGAGCCAACCACCCCCTCCAGCCTTATTAAAGGAAAATGGATCTGCACAGCTCCTGGGCTCCATCTGATATTGTTTGATCCACTGAGAGCAAGAGGAAGGAAAATGCTGAGTTGGGGGGAATTCAATAGGAGCTGTTAAAAAAAAAAAAAAAAAATGAAAGACATGTCCAAAAACACAAGCATGATCTCATGCAACACTGACATTGGGATCTGGGAGCTACAGAGGGCTGAGCCTTTGTGTCTGGGCAAACAAAGGGACAGAAATAGCAACCCAGAAATGTTAATTCCTTGTCAAAGTGATCCCCACTCCCCGGCCATTTGATTTATATGGAGCAGAAACCAGGCCAGCTCTGCCTGGCTTCTTGATGTGAGGGAAGAAGAGTGAAAAAAGTGAAAACTCACGAGTTGGGCTCAGCTCTGGGGGATTCTGCTGTTCTCTCTGAGACTCTGGAGTGAATCCTTCATGCCTGTGTTGGAAAATCAGCCTTCAAGCCATGCTGTGGCTGAAGTGCATTTGGGGCCACGGTCACTGCTAATTCAGGAATTTCACTTGGGGCTTATCAAGCAGGCAATTCTTTGATCCATTTGCACACCCAGCAGCATCCTGGGGGTTTGTTCTGCCCTTCCTGCCTGCCCCTGCCATTCCTGCCCAGCAAAACCAGCCCAGAGCATCCAAGGGAAAGAGCTGGGGAGGAGAATGAGGACAAATGTGGCTCAAGAAAGGCCCTTGGGGACAGGGAGCTGGAGGGGCAGGAAGAGTTTCAGAGATTGGTCTCAATTTGGTTTATTCTGTACTCAGGCTGTCCCAATTTATCCCAGTGTGTCCTGTCCTGTCCCCTCCTTGGGCCAGCCCTGTGGTGGGCCCTGGGAAGCCAAGGCCATAAAGGATGAGGAGCTGTTAAAAATGGGAGTTTAAAATAAAGGCAGAGCTGGCACTGTGCTCGTGTGTCAGCATGAGACTCTGCTCCAATGAACCGTCTTCTTTTTGTCTTGTCATTTTCTGTGAAATAGTTTTTTTCCCCCCTCAGGATCCCTTTTTATTTTTTTTTTAAAAAAAGATAAATTTATTTGGCTGCCTGTGTCTGTGCAGATCAAACAAAACACTTCCATCATTACAGGCCAGTGAGTCACAAGGGCCATAATGACTCTTATCTTAAAAATAACCCCAAAGCCCCCTTGTGATTGCTGGGCAGGCTGGGATGAGCTCCTGCAGCCCCCAGGGAGAGGAAGGGACCCAGGGCCAGAGGGTCACGCTCATGAAAAGGCTCTGATGACTTTTCATATCTGCTTTTTGTCCTCTCTGCAGCTCTGCTGTGAGCTCTGTGAAATGGATGGTTCCTTTCAGCCTTCCTCCACCTCCATTCCTTTTGGTTTTGTCTCCTTTTCTTCCCCCATCTCATTTTGGGTTGGTTTTTTTTTTGTTTGTTTTGGAGGGGTTGGGGTGGTTTAGAAAGATCTCATCTGTTAATAAACCCTGCTCCAGGGTTTATTAACTTAACATCAGTGTGCAAGGGATGATATCCCAAATTCTTTCTGAGGCTTAACATCAGTGTGCAAGGGATGATATCCCAAATTCTCTCTGAGGCTTAACATCAGTGTGCAAGGGATGATATCCCAAATTCTTTCTGAGGCAGTGCAAGAGGAGAAGCTGGGTACAAGGAATGACAAAATGCTCAGCTCTCTCTGAGGCAGTGCAAGAGGAGAAGCTGGGTGCAAGGAATGATATTCCAAATGCTCAGCTCTCTCTGAGGCAGTGCAAGAAGAGAAGCTGGGTTTTTTCCTGAGGATGCTCTGTTATAATGAGTTTTACACCAAGTTTTGATCCATTGATAAAGTGCAAATTTCCAGCTTTGAGTGTTTGGGGGAAGCTGCAGCTCAGCCTTGAGGTGATGCCCTTAAATTCTTGTGATGTTGTTCTCCTAATCTGTAAAATGGGATAATGCCTCTCCCTCCCTCCCTCCTCTTCCCCCTGAGAATTATTCAGTTTTTTAGTTCTTTGGGATGCCTGGACTTTGGGTAGTTGTGCTTCTCAAAATTAATTGTCCTAAAGCTACAGGAGTTGGGCATTTTCCTCATTTGTGGTTTTTTTTTATTTAATGTAACTGTTAGGCATGTGAGGTCTCCTAAATTTCTCTGAGTGGTCATAAATTATTAGCAACTGTAGCTAATTAATCTCAAGGGTGGTAAAGTTGCCTAGCACACATAAGAGAAATGAACACTTTTATTTTACTTGGCCATTTTTTCAGTTTGCTATCTGGATCTGCTCGTTCCTCAGGATTTGAATTTGGGCAAGATTTGTCCCCTGCAACTGAATTTCTCCCCCAGAATGCTGATGCTGGTTGCTCTTCAAGGCTTTGGTGGAGCACTTGGAAGCTGTGTGAGATGAAGAACATAAATAAACTACTAACTAGCCTTGGCTGAACTCCCTGAGCAGTGGATCTGTTGATAAGGAGGCTGGCTGCAGATAAAAGCATCCTCCTGTCTTGATAATGATATTATTTGGATGAGGTTTTCATCCAAGGCTGTGAGGTCAGAGGAGACTTTTTCAAAGGAGTGTCTTCCCTTGGATCATCCACTGGCTCTGGAGCTCTCAGAATTCTATTTATGACATGGCTTTTATTTATTTCTTCACCTGGTGGTCAAGAGACACCAGAATCCTTCTCTCCAAGGTATCTTGGGATCTGGAATCTCAAAAATAAATGGGGTTAAAGCACCTAAATGTTGCACTGTTGGACACAAAAGAAACATGTAGATTTTTTTAGTAGCAGTTTAGGATTACTCAGGCAGGACCAGAAAAAGGGGCCTGCCTTTCTTTATTTTCTTATTTTTATATTTTTCTTAAGACAATTGTGGATTGGTTAATGAGGTTACCACTTTTACAATTTTACAGGATAATGACATAGTCTGTCATCTTTCTCCACCTTAGGAGAAAGGAATGAAAACGATCTAAAGGTTTAAAACAATTTAAGCCATTTACAAAAACAAAAACTATATTTATAGAAAATGCATCAAAAATTCTACTACAAAAGCAAAAACATAAAACACTGTAAAAACTAAAACAACATTCACTGGCTCTGGAGCTCTCAGAATTCTATTTATGACATGGCTTTTATTTATTTCTTTACCTGGTGGTCAATAGGCACCAGAATCCTTCTCTCCAAGGTATCTTGGGATCTGGAATCTCAAAAATAAATGGGGTTAAAGCACCTAAATGTCTCACTGTTGGACACGAAAGAAACACGTAGGGTTTTTAGGAGCAGTTTAGGATTATTCAGGCAGGACCAGAAAAAGGGGCCTGCCTTTCTTTATTTTCTTATTTTTATATTTTTCTTAAGACAATTGTGGATTGGTTAATGAGGTTACCACTTTTACAATTTTACAGGATAATGACATAGTCTGTCATCTTTCTCCACCTTAGGAGAAAGGAATGAAAACGATCTAAAGGTTTAAAACAATTTAAGCCATTTACAAAAAGAAAAACTATGTTTATAGAAAATGCATCAAAAATTCTACTACAAAAGCAAAAACATAAAACACTGTAAAAACCTAAAACAACATTCACTGGCTCTGGAGCTCTCAGAAGTCTATTTATGACATGGATTTTATTTATTTCTTTACCTGGTGGTCAACAGGCACCAGAATCCTTCTCTCCAAGGTATCTTGGGATCTGGAATCTCAAAAATAAATGGGGTTAAAGCACCTAAATGTTGCACTGTTGGACACGAAAGAAACACGTAGGGTTTTTAGGAGCAGTTTAGGATTATTCAGGCAGGACCAGAAAAAGGGGCCTGCCTTTCTTTATTTTCTTATTTTTATATCTTTTTCAAGACAATTGTGGATTGGTTAATGAGGTTACTACCTCTACATTTTTACAGGATAATGACATAGTTAATTATCTTTCTCTGCCTTAGGAGAAAGGAATGAAAATAATTCAGAAGTTTAAAACAATTTAGGTCAATTACAAAAACAAGGACTGTGTTTATAGAAAATGCATGAGAAACTCTACTACAGAAGTAAAAACAGAACACTGCAAAAACCAGGGCGACACCTAAACAGTTTTTTTTTTTTTCTTTGTGGAGGGGAGGGAGTGGTGTTGGTACAATTTTAATTAAGTTTTGTGCTGTTCATGTCTTTACCTATGAGTGGCTGGAATTCTGGATAGAGCCCTGCCTCTGAGTCAGCTCTGCTGGGTTTCATTCTGTTCCAGCAGCAGTGCTTTACACTTGGAACATGAAAATCCCTTCCAGATAAGGATTACACTCTGTACAGAGCCACATTCTGCTTCAGAGGCTGATTCCAAACCCATGCCCTGCTCCCAGCTCAAAGAGCAGGCAGCACTGGCAGCTGGCTGAGCAGGAGGGGTGATTTACAGAATTTACAGAATTTACAGATTTACAGAACAGAGCCCTGATTTGTGATGATTTGGAACCCTGATTTACAGAGTGTCTCTGTGTCTGTGCTGATTTGGAACCCTGATTTGTGCTGATTTGGAACTCTGATTTGCAGTGTCTGTGTGTCTGTGCTGATTTGGAACCCTGATTTGCAGAGTTTGTGTCTGTGCTGATTTGGAACGCTGATTTGCAGTGTCTGTGTGTCTGTGCTGATTTGGAACCCTGATTTACAGAGTGTCTGTGGTGATTTGGAACCCTGATTTGCAGTGTCTGTGTGTCTGTGCTGATTTGGAACCCTGATTTGCAGAATGTCTGTGATGATTTGGAACCCTGATTTGCAGAGTTTCTGTAGTGATTTGGAACCCTGATTTGCAGAGTGTCAGAGTGCTGATTTGGAACTCTGATTTGCAGAGTGTCTGTGATGATTTGGAACCCTGATTTGCAGAGTTTCTGTGTGTCTGTCTGAGCAGCCCAAATTGCCGCCTCTGTCAGAGTGCTGGCAATTAATTCCAGCAAAACTGGGGCCTGGATTGCTGCCTCAATGCCATGGAAAAGCAGCAGAAGTGGCAGGGTGGGATTAAGGAAATCAGAAAGTTGGGAGAGGGTGAAAAGCCTCGCTTGGGGGTTTGTTGGGCAGGGGAAAGGGAGAGGGAAGGAGGCTTTGAAATGGTGGGATTAGAGCAGGAAAACACCCAGATTTCCTTTTGGCCTGAATTTGGTGGACTTTGCCACACTTCAGATGTGACATCTCTGTAATTCTTCTCATGGGAAGAAGCACTGGAGAAGTGATGCCCTGAAATTCTTGTGGCATTTTTCCCCTGGGGAGTGGTTTTGGGGTTTTTAGCAGAGTTTTTATGGGGGTGCTGCAGTGCCCCTTGCATCCAGAGCAGCAGAGCCACTTCTGGCAGCCTGGAGAGGAGCAAAACCTCTGAGACTGCAGCCCAAACACTCCAGTTATGAATGATGCTGCTCATTTTTGGGGGGATGTGCAGCCTTTTGGCAGCTTGGAGCTGATTTCTGCATTTATGGGCATTTATCAAAGTGCAGAGCTGCCACTCTCCAGGGCTGTGCTGGCCTGCTGCAATCCATGCCAATCCCTGAGCACAGGAACAGCAGCAGGAATTGCTCCCAGAGCAGGATCTGACACAGACACTCCCAGGGTTTCTGGAACATTGCAGCCACCTCTGGATAAGGTGGTTTTTTTAATTCCCTTTGGGATTTTTTCACATGTGCTCATTGCTTTCCCTTTTTGGTTCCTTTGCCTTGCTGCTCCTCTGCCTGGTGCATATCTCTGTGTTAATTAGAGAAAAAAAAATGAGTTCTGCTTTTAAGTGTCTTAATTAAGATTTTTCTTAACACCCCCCCAACATTTTCTCAGAGTTTTTTTTTCACTGACATCTAAAACTGTTCTTAAAAGCTGGCATCAAAATAATCTTGTGCTCAACAACTGATGTTCAGATATCTTTCCAAACACACAATCCTTGGATAATTCACCTTCCCAGCACCACTGAGAGCTGTAAAGGCCTTGCTGAGAGCAGCAAGAGGTGAGGTGAGCTGTCCCAGGTCAGAGGGAATTGGGGTTGGATCTGGGGTTGGATTTGGGATTGGATCCAATCCTCCTGAGGCTGGCTGAAGCCTGGTTCTTGAGGAACATCTCTAAGCACAGCTGGAAAGTTGGGGTGTGTTTAAAAAGCAAAAATATTGTTCCTCACAGCACAGTCACTGCAGAAACTTCAGTTCAGTGGCAGGAATAAGGAATTTCTGATGGGAGAGCTGCAGGGAATTCTCCTGGCAGCTCAAATCCTCTGCTGGAGCTGTGTTTGTACTGGGAAATGGAATTAAAGCTTCTGATTCCCACAAGAAGCTCTAATGAGACCTGAGTGACTTCAGCCCAAACTGCTCGGGGTGACTGTGAGCTGTCTCTGCTCTCCCTGGGCCCCAAAGCCACCAAAAATTCCTCGTTGGCCTCCTGGTCAATACCCTCAGCAAAAGGCTGGATGCTGCCAGGATGGAATTTTGGGGTCCAGTGTGAAATGTTGGTGCCCAGTAAGAAATTCTGGTGCCCAGTATGAAATTTTGGTGTCCAGTATGAAATTTTGGGGTCCAGTGTGAAATGTTGGCATCCAGAGTAAAATTTTGGGGTCCAGTGTGAAATGTTGGGGTCCAGTATGAAATGTTGGGGTCTAGTAAGAAATGTTGGGGTCCAATATGAAATTTTGGTGTCCAGCATGAAATTTTGGTGTTCAGTGTGAAATTTTCGTGCCCAGTAAGAAATTTTGGGGTCCAGTATGAAATTGTGGTGTCCAGTATGAAATGTTGGTGTCCAGTGTGAAATTTTGGTGCCCAGTATGAAATTTTGGGATCCAGTAAGAAATTCTGGTGTCCAGTGTAAAATTTTGGTGCCCAGTAAGAAATTTTGGTGCCCAGTGTGAAATTTTGGTTCCCAGTATGAAATTTTGGTGCCCAGTATGAAATTTTGATGCCCAGTAAGAAATTCTGGTGTCCAGTGTGAAATTTTGGTGTCCAGTAAGAAATTTTGGGGTCCAGTGTGAAATCTTGGTGTCCAGTGTAAAATTTTGGCGTCCAGTAAGAAATTTTGGTGCCCAGCATGAAATTTTGAGCTCCTTACACCGTCGGGAGGAAAAATACTGCAATGAGGAAACCTTCACTTCCAAAGCTGCTGTGTCACACCTTCCCTAACTCTGAAAAACACCTGCATCTCCTGCTCCCTGCTGATCCTGGCAGGGTGTGGGGATGGATTCGTGTGGGGATGGATTTTCTCCTGTAGGGATGAATTCCTGTGGGGATGGATTCTCTCCTGTGGGGATGGATTCCTGTGAGGATGGTTTAAAGCAGCTTCATCCCAAAACTGCTCTGTGGTTCACAGGTGGCTCCTCTGCTCCTGATTATTTCCAAGGCTGTTTCATCCCCTGGGGTGCTGATGGAAATTCCCCAAATCCTGGCTCTGTGGGGTTTTTGGGAATTAGTGGGAGTTGCTTGTAGAAAAAAAAAAAGTGCCTCTGTTTCCCTGCTTTGTAAAATGGAAGTTCTGCTTCTCTAAACCTCACTCTACTCACCAGATGCTTTGAGAGAAACAGCTGAAAAGTTGCTCAGGGGATGTGAATGAGCCATCAGCAGATCTTCAGCTGCAGTTAATGAGATGGAGAATTAATAACCCCAGGGGTGGCTCGAGCTACACTAACCCTGTACCTGTGTGCATAATTGATGATCCCCCGGTGCAGAGATCTGCTCAGCACTGCCCTGGCTCGGGTTCTGCCCCCTCAGCCACCTGGCACGGCTGAAATCAATCCCTCAGTGCCCAGCTGGCAGCCAGGAGCTGCAGCTCTGCCAGGGATCTGATCCCATTCCTGCTCCTGGGCTTGGGTTCCCCTGAGATGGGAGGGCAGGAGCACTCCCTGCTCACCCCTGGGAAGGTGCTGCAGTGTCCCAGAGCTGAAACCAGAGCCAGGACCAGCTCCCTGAGCCTGAGCTTCTCCCTGGAGAGCAGATTTGGGTGTTTTGGGGGATTTCTTGGCTCCTCTGTAGCAGCTGAGGAAGGATCTGGGCATGCACAGCACGATGTCTCTGAGGAATGAAGCACGGAGGGGGAAGGGCAGCACCTTGCAAGGTAGGGATGCCAAATCTGCCCCAAAATCCTCTAACTGGCACAGCCAGGTGTCTGGCACCGTGGTTATCTGGTGTTTTGGGATGGATGATGTGCAATCCCTGACAGAAGTACAGAACAGTCAGATAAAAAGGACAGAACAGCACTTTCAAAAAGGACAGAACAGCACTTTCAAACCCCTGGTGTCTTTTCTCAGGTTGGCTGTAAGGCCTTGGTGTTCTGGACACCAAAATGAAATTTTAGGACTTTTTTTGGGGGGTTTTTTTGGGGTTGTTTTGTTTTGTTTTGTTTTTTTTGTTCTTGAGTCTGGAAAGAAAAAATGGTGTTGTTTCTCCCACTTTTACAGCCTCCTCCATTTGCAGTGGCCAGGAGTGCTGCTAAAGCAGCTGATGCTTTCTCTGGGGAGTGAAAGAACCCTCCCAGAGCCCTCAGATCTGTGCTGGAAGGAGCCAGACAGGCTGCACAAATCACTGTTTGTGTTGCAGACAGGACAGGCTGCACCCAGAGCTGGGGAATGATCTGAATTAATCCTCCTGTTAGGCTGATGCACCTGGAGTGACTGAGCTTGGCTTACACGAGCTGGACACGTGCTGTTAGTTTGGGTTGTTTTATTTCTACATCTTCCTTTGGAAGTGTTATCACTCCTCAAGGCAAAAAATCTCCTCTTTCCCCCCCCTGGCTGGGCTGAGAATTTGATTTTTGGTTTCTGTAGAAAGCCTGGGCTGGCTCTGCAAGTGGTGGAAAGGTCTGGCTCAAGCAGGTGCTTCCTGACCTAAAGGCAGCTCCTCAGCTGAGTTTGCCTCCCAGGAAAAATGAGGTGGGATTTTGTCAGTCTGTGGCCTCTGGGCTCAGCCACCTGAGCTTCAGCTTCTACAGCACTCCCTGGGCTCTGGCAAGAGAATTGCTGATGTTTAGGCCTTGTCTTTGTAAGCAGGGTTTTAAACAAGCCAAGCCCAGCTTGTCTCTGTGATGTGCCGGTTAATCCATGTTTTATTAGGACCAGGAGAGGTTTCCTGTGGTGGGTCCTGATCAGATGAACAGAAGAGGCCACTCCTGCCCCTTTGCTTTGCTCCAGGTTCCCTTTATTGCATTTGTGTTTTGGTGAAGGCTTTTGGAGCCTCTTTTTGGTAATGAATTGATTGTGATTGATAATCAGCAATTCTCAGAGTTTGATTGGCTTTCAGGTGATGGATGTGGTAAGAAGCCTGGAGGGAACGTGGCAGGGCTGTGGTTTGTTGGTTTAGAGCTCTGAATCTTTGTGGTTTATGCTGAATTTTGTGTTGAGCCACAGTAATTGTACAAGAGACAAACAAGCATTGGTCCAGGGCCTTGTCATGTGCTGTGGGAAAGGAGGGGGATGTGTGCTTTCTGAAATTCTCTGCTTTTCAGACCATTAAAATGTGATTTGTGAAGCACTCAAACTTTCTTCCCTGACTGTTCATAGATCAAGAAAAACCATGTCCTTTTTGGGGCTCTTTCGTAGGCTCCAATCTGCAGAAGAGCATCAAAGAAATGCTTTTCAATTTGGGACAGTAAATTCTATTAGGAATGCTCAAATTCTGGGGGAAAAAATGCTGCATTCCTCTGGAATGCAGAGCTTCCATCAGCTCCTGAATCAGCAGCAAAAGTGAACAAATCCTTGTACCCATCTCCTTGCAGGCCTCGCATTGAGGGGTGGGAGCGTGTCCAGGGCAGGGAATGGAGCTGGGGAAGGGTCTGGAGCCCCAGGAGAGGCTGAGGGAGCTGGGAAAGGGCTGGAGAATTCCTGAGGGAGCTGGAAAGGGGCTCAACCTGGAGAAAAGGAGGCTCAGGGGGGGACCTTGTGGCTCTGCACAAGTCCCTGACAGGAGGGGGTGTCCAGGACAAGAGAAAACAGCCTCAGGCTGTGCTCAGCTTGGACAGCAGCAGGAATTTCCCCATGGAAAGGGAGCTCAGGCCTTGGAAGTGCCCAGGGAGGTTTGGAGTGCCCATCCCTGGAGGTGCCCAAGGAATTCCTGGATCTGGCACTGAGAGCTCTGGGCTGGGGACAAGGTGGGGATTGGGCACAGCTTGGACTCCATGGGCTGGGAGGGCTTTTCCACCCTCGTTGATCCTGGGATTCTCTGATTTTTATGATTTCTGGTTCTGTATGCACAACTGTCATTTGTGGGCATTTCCTTCTGACTGCCAGCGACCTCCTCCAAAATCACCCTTCCCTTGGGCTGCTTCCAGCGTGGCTGAGACACATCCAACCTCCCTGAAAATCCTTCTTTTAGGAGCGCCTGCCCACGGGGACGTTCTCCAGAGCTAATTCCTGCAGCTTTTCTCCATCCAGCAGTGATTTCCATGGGGGAGAAGCCTCAGGGCCACAGCTCCTTCCACATGGAGGGCTCAGATATGGAACTGGCACTTGGAGTTTTGGCTGTGTGCTTGCAAAAGTGGTTCTGCTGAGTGCCACACTGGGAGGCAGGGCAGCTGGGTGGCTTTGGGAGAGAGGTTCAGGGCCCTCTTCTCTCTGCCTTCCTCCCAGAGCCTGCAGGCAGCTGCTCCAAGCCTCCTCCTCCTCCTTGGAGCTGGGTAAGAGAGCATCCTCCTCCTTGGAGCTGGGTACCAGAGCATCCTCCTCCTTGGCGCTGGGTACCAGAGCATCCTCCTCCTTGGAGCTGGGTACCAGAGCATCCTCCTCCTTGGGGGTGTGTACCAGAGCATCCTCCTCCTTAGGGCTGGGTAAGAGAGCATCCTCCTCCTTGGGGCTGGGTACCAGAGCATCCTCCTCCTCGGAGCTGGGTACCAGAGCATCCTCCTCCTCGGAGCTGGGTACCAGAGCATCCTCCTCCTTGGGGCTGGGTACCAGAGCATCCTCCTCCTCGGAGCCAGGCTTAGGTAAGAGCACAGCTCCTGTAGCTCACAGCAGGAAGGAAGAGGGAGATGACCCCAGGAGGCCACGTGTGCCAAATTTATTCACTCTGTCATCTCCCTGGCTCCTCTTGGTGCTCCTGTTTGGTTGGAGGCTGTTTGGAGGCAGCAGCAGCAGCACAGGACGCGGGAGAAACTGCAGGATAAACACAACATCTCCAGCTCCTGTCCTTTCTCTGGGGGGGATTTCTCATCTGGGCACAGCCAGCAGAGGCTCAGAGCAGCAAAATGCACTGACACGGGGTGGGCTGTGATTTTAAAATCACCCAGGCATATTTTTTTTATTTTTTTCCTCTTTTATTTTATGTGTGTTCCCTGTTCCCCAGAATAGTGCTCAGCTGGAGATCAGAGTTTGCTGCCCACTCCTTTCCTCACAGGAGTTGTGCTGCTGGAGTGGATGCTGCCTGTGATAACCCCTCCTCCAAAAACACAGAGTTTTTAAAAATAGTCACTTTTGTAGTTCCCCTTTCCTTTCATTTCGCTTCCCAGCGTTTATTCAGGGAAAAAAAGCGAGATGTGGATGAGCCCCAAAGGGCACCTCTGCCCTGACTTAAAGTGACCTGGAGGGGACGTGGTAGGAGCTGTGCAGAGCTTTGACCACACATTTTCCTGCATAATTTCTTATTTTCTGGGCTTGGATTTTTCCCAGCAGAGATGTCCAGGGTGTCTGTCCCTCCTCCTGCACAGCCAGAGCTGCTGCTGGCACTCACAGCATCCCCCAGGCACTTCCTGCCAGTCCAGGGGATTCTGCTCAGCGATGCCCTGAGGGAATTCCCTGAATTCTGAAGGTTTTAACAGGCATTCTGTTGTTGTTTTGTTTTGTGTTTTGTTTTGTTTCCCCCTCCATCGATAATTTCTGACCTTTTTTTGGCAGTGTTAACACGGAAAAAATGATTGAACCACCAACCGAGAAAAGCACGAGAAAAATCTTGGGGAATCAGAGATTTTTTTTTTTTTTCATGAAGTTCACAAATTCTGTGAAGAATGAGCAGGAGAACATGATCTTCCCTGCTGTAATTTGGTTATAAGAAACAGCCTGGGCCCCATGAGTGGGGAAATGCTGTGGGGGATGTGTTTGCTGGGAGATGTTGAGCACTAAAATTTGGGACAGAGGACCAGGGTGTGTCTCCCTCTCACAGGATTCTCACCCCTTACACCACCAGCCAACAGAGGGTCCTGAGGCCTCTCTTAATCTTCTAGAAATCACTCAGATTTAGGTGTTTCCCCCCTAATTTTGGTTCAGAAAGAGTGAAATCTTTGTTAACCTGCCAACTATGAGTGGAGGATCCTGTGGCTCTGCCCCTGCCAGCCCTTCTCTGCTCAGGGCTCATCTCCAACCTGAGCTTTGGAGAGCTCTGCATTTATAATTTAAAATTTTATAATAACCAGGCAAACAAGAGGCTCATTCCCAGCCCCACACACACACACAGAAATGCTTAATTCCTGTCATCCCCAGGCCTGGGGGCTGTTTATATCCAGCCCTGCATGTTTATACGTGGAGTTCATCTCCTCAAGTGAAGACAGATTAAGCAGCGGGGTGAGCAGACCAGTTTTGTGAACTGTGGGATTTCCAGCCTAGAAATTCTGCCAAGACCAAGCCAGACAAATTGGTAGCACAGCAGTGTTTCTCATTAATGCACATGGAAAGTTGTGCCTTGCTGATAATGCACAACAGCATCCTGTTGGGAGGTTTGGGAGCCCATCTGGGAGCAGCTATCAGAGCTGTGTTCCAGGCTGGATTGAGTTGTCTCGTTTTTCCTCTGTGTTTTCTCCTCTGACAGGGGAAAAAAAGAAAAAAAAAAAAAAAAGTGGAGCTCCCTCGCAGTGATATCCTGAAAAATGTGGGAATGTTAGTGAGTGGTGTGGTTTGCTGAGCAGAAATGAGATGGTTCTGCCCTCCCTTCCCTCCCTTGCCGTTTGTGGTTTGCTGGGTAAGTGGCTGTGGTGCCCATCTCCCATCCCAGGACAAATTATTTCCAACTTGCAAATGAGATTACCTGCCATAATTGCGTGTGGTGGTTTCCTCTGCTGCTGCCAAGCGTGGATGCTGATGCTGGGGTTTTGTGGGTTGGCTGCTTTTGTGTTCTGCACAGAGAATATTCCCCCAGAGCTGTTAACACTTCCAGGGACAGCCAAAAAGAGCCACAGCCTCGAGCCCTGAGCTGGGAATTGGTGAATTCCTCTGCTGGGAACCTCAAAGCAAACACTGGACAAAAGAAAGGAACCCACGTCTCTGTGTTCCTGTTCCTAACTCATTTTTTTGTCCTATTCTTTCCCTTCCCCACTCCTCCCTGTGTTGGAAAAATGCATTTTTAGTTCCAAATCCTTGTTTATGGCAGGCTCTGGAGCAGAGGGTGTGGCTGCAGTGTCTGGCACAAAAGGTTACAATCCCCCATCATCCAAAAAACAAGAGGCCACTTGGCCTCGTTGGACCAAAACCCCACAATCCCCGCTGGACTGGGCTGGGAGGTGCCCAAATTCCCTCGGAATTTGAGTTTTCAGGTTGTCCCTGGGACCTGAGGCTCGCTGTCATCGCTGCCCCTTGTCGCCCTGATTTTTCTAGAGTGCTGTGTTTAGAGTTGGTAGCAAAGGTTCTCACAGATTTTGTGTGAACAATCCGTGTTTCTATAACCGGCCAAGGATTGTTTTGTACTTTGGATGTTGTTTTTCATTCTTCTTTCTGGGCTGGAGAATGTGATGGGCTGTGTTTCTCACCTATGGAATTGGAGAGGTGGTGACCTCTTTGTCCAATCCATAACTGTCTGTAAAAAGGTATAAATATAAGAATAAAGAGAGGCTGGGGCTCTTTTTGCTCTCTGCCCGGCCTTGGTGGCTGAGCTCCTGAGTTCCCTGAGTGTTTCGTGTCCGACAGAGCGACAGCCCCTGATGTTCATCTCCAGGATGTGCTGATTTAAAATATCAGCGCTAATTTCAAGCTATTTCTGCCTCTCCTGTGTGGGCAAAGCCCCTGATAAGGGACACAATTGTGCCCAGAGGAGTTTCTGGGTGCCAGCCTGGCTCCTGCCAGCCCCAGCCTTTGCCCTCCTGGCCTCCCTTTGTGCCACAGGAGGAAGCTGGCAAAGGGCTGGCATTGTTCAGGGCTGGGGATCAACAACTCCTGGCCCTGGGTGGGGCCAGGCTGGGGCTCCTGAGCTGCTCCATCACCGGGGCTTGGAGGAATAGGAAGGATTTAAGAGTTTGGGCTGTCCTGGAGGATGATTAGAAACCAGCAGAGCTCTGCTTTTGTTGTGTTGTTGGACACGAAGGAAACACGTAGATTTTTTTAGTAGTAGGTTAGGATTACCCAGGCAGGACTAGAAATGGGGCCTGCCTTTTTTTATTTTCTTGTTTTTATGTATTTTTTTAGACAATCGTGGATTGGTCAATGAGGTTGCCACTTTTAGAATTTTACAGGATAGTAACATACTTTATCATCTTTCTCTGCCTTAGAAGAAAGATGATGAATTATTTAGAAGTTTAAAACAATTTAGGTTGGTTACACAAACAAGGACTATGTTAATAGAAAATGCATGAGAAATTCTACTACAGAAGTAAAACATAGAACACTGCAAAAATCACTGCACAAAATCACAAAAAAAAGGGTAACACTGCTTCCCGTGGGTTAAACATCTCTGCACCAGCTCAGCACCCCCTGCTTGGAGCACCTTCCCACTGCCTGCAGAACCATCACTTATGAAGGGATAACACCAAAAATTTCTGCCTGTTTTGAGCCATTTTCCATCCCATGAGCTCCTTTCTCACTGCCCATCAGAGCAATCTGTCCAGGCTGTCACCGGGGTCGATGTGGGGATGCTGCTTGAGGAGCTAAAAAGCTGTGGCTGCGATGATTTTCTCCTTTTTTTGGATGGTTTTTCTTGAGGGAGGGGGTGATGGTGCTGCAGGATGTGAAAAATATGGGTCAGGCAGTCCCCAGATGAGCCTGAATTCCTTCTGGGGAGTGTCACCACTGCTGAGAGGACAGAGGAGAGGGAGCTCTGATTCATGGCAGGGAGGAGAAAAAGTGATTGAAGAGCTTGGACTCCGTTTAGAGATCCCACAGAAATGCCCAGGAATGAGCAGAGATGGTTTTGACCCTGAATTGGCAGTGATGTGCATGGAAACACCTTGAACTGCAGGGCAGCCTGAATTCAGAGCAGTTTGTGCACGGAGCTGAGTAAAACTGGGGGAAGATTTATGGGCCAGTGAGTGGCTCTGAAATATGTGGAGATTTTAGATTCATCTCACTGTCCATGCTTTTTCCTGTCTTTTATTTTCCTGTCTTTTTTTTTCCTGTCTTTTTTTCCCCGTCTCTTTTTTTCCCGTCTTTTTTTTTCCCGTCTTTTTTTTCCCCGTCTTTTTTTTCTGTCTTTTCTTTTTGTCTTTTTTTCCCTCTTTTTTTCCCTCTCCTTTTCCCCTCCTTTTCCCCTCCTTTTCCCCTCCTTTTCCCCTCCTTTTCCCCTCCTTTTCCCCTCCTTTTCCCCTCCTTTTCCCCTCCTTTTCCCCTCCTTTTCCCCTCCTTTTCCCCTCCTTTTCCCCTCCTTTTCCCCTCCTTTTCCCCTCCTTTTCCCCTCCTTTTCCCCTCCTTTTCCCCTCCTTTTCCCCTCCTTTTCCCCTCCTTTTCCCCTCCTTTTCCCCTCCTTTTCCCCTCCTTTTCCCCTCCTTTTCCCCTCCTTTTCCTCTTTTTTTTCCTCTCCTTTTTTCCTCTTTTTTTTTCCTCTCTTTTTCCTCTAAGCTTTTAAATTTTTTTTTTCTATTCCTCTTCTCTCTCCCTGACCCTCCTGAGTTCCCTCTGACTCTCAGCAGCAGCAGCTGCCTGGGAGGGTGAGCAGTGAGAGCTGCCCTGTGCTGGGACTGGGATTGCAGAGTGCTCCAAACTTGGCAAGAAACTCCTCTTGGCCTTTCAGGATTTTTTTCCTTTAGAAAAAAAGCACAGTTCTTATCTTGTGAAAATACAGATATTTTCTCCACAAAGACAGAATTTTCCTCGTTAAACATCCTGGCTCGTCTGCTCCAACGAACTTCATCCCTTTGTTATTTGGGTTTATTTGCCAGATTTTTATAATTATTCAATAGAAACACTGAAAAATGGCACTTTGTGGGACTGGTTCAACTTTATAAAGATCTTAGTTTTTAAAATATAAAGACCTTTCTCACTTGCTGTCCTCTCTCAGGAGTTGCATAGCAACCACCTGCCCTCTCAGGTCCTGCCTTGAACCGAGTGGTTTTTGTGGAGAGAGACTTAAAAATAGATATTTTGCCCCTTGATGAGTCATTTTTCCACGGGAAAAACATGCAGTTGGAGTATGGCTCAACTAAACTTCCCAAATTTGATCTGCAGTTGATGTTTCTTGACGTTTCCCAAATGTTTTGGGGCTGGGACAGCTGAGTTAAACCCAGGGGTTGGGGGTGAGTGATGCTCAAATCCCATCCAGAGGGTTGAGGAGCTGCCCTCAGCAATTTCCTCTGGAAGGGAATCCTGGAGAGGGAATCCAGGGGTGGATTTGTTTGGGACCAACCTTTGGGTGAGCTCTTGAACCCCTGGGTTGGGAGGTGAAAGAGAAAATTCAGCTGCTGGGGAGGAGTTTGATCCTTTGGAGTCAAATCTTTGCCAAAATTCCCCGAGGGTTCTGCTCGGGGATGAGCAAAATTTTGCATCTTTGAGTTACATTTACAGTTCAAACTGTGAGAGAGGGGGTTGGGATTAGATGTTGGAAAAGAAATCTTTATTGTGAGGGTGGGCAGGCCCTGGCACAGGGTGCCCAGAGAAGCTGGGGCTGCCCCTGGATCCCTGGCAGTGCCCAAGGCCAGGCTGGCCCAGTCTGAGGCTGCTCCCTCTCCTCCTGTCCTTGTGGTTTTTCCCCTCCCAAACCAGCTCAGCCATGGATTTCATTTTTGCCCATTCTCCATCTCACTTTCAGCCAGCCATAAATACCCATTCAGAGCAGGGCCTTCACGTCATGCAAAACGTGTTTAGATCTCGTGGTGTCTGTTTTCTCTCATGGGATCTCTCTGTGAAATCTATTTGCTAAATGAGACTTTCATCCCCTAAGGCCCTGCAAATTCCTCGTGCAACCTCTGCCTTTGTGTTTTGCATTATGCCTGCATTTTTATTTTAATTTTTTTTTTAGGCTAAACAGATAACCTTGAGGGCCCTGTGTGATTTTCTTTCACTGTCAGTCCCTTTATAAGACCACGGGGCTCTGTGAAATACGGATTCCTCGGTGCTTAGGAAGAAAAATAAAAATTCCAAGTATCCCCGAGGAGGGGAAATAAAGGCAGCAGCAGGGTTTTGTTAACATTTAGGCAGAACCAGCCAGGAGAATGACACTGTCCAGATGGAAAGAGCCACTTCCTGGCTGTAAAGATAACTCACTAAAGGAAACATAAGCTGTGGCTGTGCTGGCGAGGAGAAACACAAACAGTGCCAAGAATTCACCCCAGGCCCGGTGGGAGCTGCCTCCTCCTTTCCCTCGTGCTTCAAGGGTTCAAGTTTGCTTAGTTGGGAAAAATGCCCAGCATTTCCTGAGGAGATGGGGTGGCCCTGGAGGCACAGAGCTCGTGGGGACCCTTGGGAGCTGGACTGGTTTGTGGCTGTGCAAGAGAGAATTCTGAGCTGAGAGGGATTCACAGGGATCATCCAAATCCAAAAATCCCACCCTGGGCATCCCTGGGTGGCCAAACCCTCCTGGAGCTGTGGCAGCCTTGAGGCTGTGCCCATTTCTTGTTCAGTGCCCAGCATCCTCTGGGGGAAGAACCTTCCCCAAAATCCAACCTAAACCTTCCCCAAAATCCAACCCAAACCTCCCCTGGCACAGCTTCCTCCCCTTCCCTGGAGAGCCTGGGCAGTGCCCAGCACCCTCTGGGGGAAGAACCTTTCCCAAAATCCAACCCAAACCCCCCCTGATCACCAACCCCACCCTCCCCTGGGACAGCCTCAGCACAGTTCCTAGTGCGCCTGT
>VZTZ01037344.1:0-10006 GCA_013400955.1 Drymodes brunneopygia | reverse complement strand
TATAAATATAATATTTATAAGGATATATTATTATATTATATATTATTATAATATTATATATTATTTATATAATATTTATTTTTATATAATTTATATTAATAATAAATAATATATTTATTATTATTGACTAATCTCAGCTCACCTGGGGCTGTCACAGCCCTCCAGGCCTTTTTCTGTCTCTCCCAGACTGCCCAGTTCCCTTCTGGCAGTGACAGCCCAGTTATCCCAGCTTTTCCCTCTCCCCGGCTCCTGTTGGCTTGGCTTGTGCCAAAGCATTCCCAGAGAAAAGATCAGGGTGCTTTGGCAGATGGACAAAGAGCAAATTATTTTAACCAATCTCCCCTTTTTTTGAGGACACTGAGTTCTTGTTGAAGTGGCAAAGCAGCATCTGTCATTTCTGTCATTTCCCGAAACTCTAAGGAGCTTCTGGGCCTTTTTTGGGTGCTTTTTTGGGTGCTTTTTTGGGCAATCAGCTTTCACACCAACCTGGCCTTTCCCCAGGGGTGTTTGTGCTGGCTGCCAGCTCCAGGATTTCTGAGGAATCCACAGATTTTATAAACCAGAGGGCAAAAAAAGGACTGATTTCCCCAGTCCCTCTGGGCATTGTGCTCCTCTGGAGAAGGCACCAGCAGCAATTTGGGGGTTTGGTGGTGTTGGGAAAAATGAGAGGTGGTCCCCATCTAGGAAACTGCCATTTGAATGTTGGTGGTGATGGATTCAGTGGGGAAAATAAAGGTGGAAATCTTGTTCCCTGCCCTAGTTGGCTGCTGTGGGCATTTCCAGGAGCTTCCGAGCAGGACTCCATGGTGAACTTAATTTAGAGTGAGCAGGAATGGATCTTTTTGAGATGAGGATGGGCAGGGATTGCTTTCCATGGACGTGGTGTTTAAAACCTGGTTTAATCTCTGTAACTTGTCTGTGGGGGCTAAACCCCACCAAAAAAAAGTGCTGGAAGTTCAGTGGCCACAGGAATCGTGGAGCACCAATGGCTTTTCTTTCCACAGGAGGAAATGCAGGCAAAGGAAGTCGTTAATTATCCCAGCACACATTTTTCTGACGATTTGGGCTGCTCTGAGTGGCAGGAGGAGCTGCCTGTGGGTGCGTGGGTGGGGAACAGATCCTTGGGAGATGCTCTAATTTGTATTTCTGCTTTTGCTCGCCCGGGTCTGTCACGGATCCGGCTCTGCTCCGGCGCTTCTGCTTGAGCTGGGCTTTGGAAAACAAGGAATTCCAAGGAGTTGCTCACCTGCTCCCAGCCCAGTGGGGACTGGGATTGTGGATTTGCCGTTTTACAGAGCTGGAAGCTGTGTGTGTTTGGCCTCCTGTGGATGATGTGCAGTGGCAAAGATCTCACTGTGCCCCCTCTGCCAGGCAGCTCTGCAGGGCTGTGGGGCCTTTTTTTCCATGTGGGAAGATGCTCTGCGCCTTTTCTTTCACTCTGCACCCTCCTGTGCCTCAGAGCTGCCTTCAGCTCCTCCTGAGAGCCACAAATTCTGGCAGTCTGTGTCCCCCTGAGCACAGCCCACCTGTGACAGCCATCCCTGTGCTGCTAAACAACAGCAAAATGAGACACCTTGTGCCTCCCTGCCCCTCCTGGGTGTTCAGAGGATCCACCAAGGCTGGAAAGAGCTCCAGGAACACCATGGGAATGTCCTCTGTGGGCTGGGTGGCCCCACTGCCACTGGGGACAGCAGCCTTTGAGTCCTCGCTGAAGGGACATCAAAAAAGGGTGGAAAAATGGGATTTTCAGCCCGATACCTTCCACGTTTATTCACAGGCACGGCTGGTTTGTGTGCCAGCACTTGAGCAGTTGTCAGGGGGGGCTTCTGCAGCCTCAGGAGAAGGGCTGGAGGGGAGGAAAGAGCCTTGGAGAGGGTGAAACCCAGCCCATCCCACCCCGGCTCCATGTTGGGTTGCTGCCGTCGGAATGTGACGAACGCTAAAAATAATCGTGGCGTTGCTATAGAAACTCGCAGGGCTGCTACGTGTGAACCTGGAGAGGGTTGTACCCTCCTCAGAAGGTTGTTTTTCCCTTCCCCTCACACAGGATGAGCCCAGCCTCGCTGGGCTGCCACGGCTTTGTTTGTTGTGCCAGAGGATGGGATGGAATGGGAGGTCATTATTTTATCTATCCCAATCCACTCACTCCTGTTCTTCCAAGCTCCTTCTCACCTGGATTTTTGAGTCCATTTTGTGCATCCCATCTCCTGCCCTGTCCTGAGGTCTGGTGAGGAGCAGGTCCCCCTCCTGCTGTTCCACCTCCTCTGCCAGGTTTTCCCTGCTTTCCATCTGTAGTGGAGGAAAAGGGATCTGTTTTGAACTTCCCTCAGGTCTGGAGATGAAAAGTGCTGCTTTTGTAATCCTTACCTTTCTAACAGTGCTTTCCACCTGTAGTGGAGGAAAAGGGATCTGTTTTGAACTTCCCTCAGGTCTGGAGATGAAAAGTGCTGCTTTTGTACTTCTTACCTTTCTAGCAATGCTTTCCACCCGTAGTGGAGGAAAAGGGATCTGTTTTGAACTTCCCTCAGGTCTGGAGATGAAAAGTGCTGCTTTTGTGCTCATTACCTTTCTAACAGTGCCCCAATCTGCAGTCCCCACCTTCCTGTCCCTCCCAGCTTTGGTAGCTCCTGTGCAGGAAGCTGAGATTTTTTCCAAGCTTTCTAGAAGAAACCAATCAGTTTCGTGTTTTTCCAGGCTGGAATGACAAATGCTGGAAATTCCCACTCAGTTGGGAGAAGGAGCTGGGATTAACCCAGTGGCTGGGTGACCACAGCCCCCCAAGGACAGCCTGGCTCCTACACAAAGGATCCTCCAAGGCACAGAGGAGTCTCCCCCTCAGGGCTGCCATGGCTTTTTCTCAGCTTCATTGAGAAAATTTGAGAATTCATTGGGTATTTGGGAAAGAGCAGTGACCTCCTGTCTCTGCTCCAGATTTACTCAGCTTGTCCCAAATATGAGGAGGAGCTGAGTCCTTGTGGCCACACTCACTGTCATAGCAGTGACCAGGGGATGATGCAGAGGAGAGCAGAGAAATTTGCATTTTTGTTTCCCAGAAGAAAAAAAAAAAGCCCTTATTTTAAAATCCTTTTCAAGTCTGTCGCTTTGAAAGCCTTTTTCTTGNTCTTGTCCTGGGAAGTTTAAAGGGATTTTCTGATTTTTTTTTTTTTTAATCTCACACCTGAGGGTTTGCATCCCTCTAGCATTGATGCAAGTCCAGTCCTGGAGGTGATCCACAGCAGTGGAGGGTCTGGAGACCTCCCAGTCCTTCCTCTGCTCAAAAGCAGATCCCTGTTGACATCCCCAACCCATTTCTCCACAATCCAGGCTTTTTGGGGGCTGCTTCATCCTGGAAAAAAACCATTTCAAGCACAACCTTCATGCTGCTGGAGAGGCAAGAAGGGGCTGCTCTCTGTTTTTTCTGCGTGATTTTTTTTCAGCTCCTCTTACCCAGTACCCAGACTTGAGAGGGTGCCAGAGAAGGGTTAAGAATAGAAAGACAGATGAGGCAAGCTTCTGGGAACTTCCCCTTGCACTGAGGCACAGGAACATGTGTTATTCCCTGCCCCTTTGGCAAACAGGGCCAGCATGACTCTCCCTCTCTCTCCCCACCTACACACATTTGCCAGCTGCTCTCCTTTCTCTCTTGTCTTTCAGCATCTCGAGCTGGTCCAACCTGCCCTGCAGCCTCTCCTCCAAATCCTCCTCCTGGCTCGCTGCCACCTCCTTCCCCTGTGAGGGGACAGGGTCTTTCCCTCCCCCAGGGGAAGGTCCCACGTGCCAAAGGGACAGGTTTTGTCCTGTCCCATCTCTGTCTGCCGGGTCATCCCCAGCCCTCCTTTTGTTTCAAACTTGGCAGCCCAGCAGTGCTCACAATCAGAAAGGAGTTCTGCTGTTGAACCATCAAATAGTTTGGTTAAATATCAAGCTGTGATCCAGCTTGTCCAAACATTGTTGAGGCTTGGGATGGCCTCTTGGTTGGGATGTGGCTGATGAGCCAGAATCCAAAGATCTGACACGTTTTGTGGTTTGTTTTTTTTGTTTTTTTTTAATGTGACTGTTGTGCTTGAGCTTCCTTCTTCTGGAATGATTGAAAATGGGATCCGTGCTTAGGTCAGGCAGGTTTGGGTAAAGAAGGAATCAGCCCAGATGTATGAATTGGCCTTAAACTGAATTTCTGGAGAAATCTGAATTTAAAAAAGCCCAACAAACAACGTTGGCTTTTCTCAAAGTTGTTTCCATTTTCACAACCATGTGCAATTTCTGCTGTCGAGCTCCTGACAGACCCTGTCCTTTGGGAGCTCCAGTCTGGCTCGAAGTAGGAGCTAAATCACAAGGAATTTATTCACAAGATTTATGGCCAGCAATTTGGATGCCAAGGATTTCATTGCAGGAGTATCTGACACTTTTCTGTGCCTTGCTTTTTTGAATATGCACAGTAATTAACACACCAAAAAAAACTAATTAGGGACTGAAGAGGCAAGGATGTCTCTGAACTCCTTTCCTTGGCTGAAGTTACCATACCCAGGTCCCAAATTGGTCTTTTAAGCTGGACATTTTTAGAATATTGGGAGCTGGAGTTGTAACTTGAGCTTTCCCTGTTCCTCCTGTGGATTTCTGGAGGAAACCCAAAAGGTACAGAGCTGGAGTTCCTTCAGAGGGCTCTGGAGCAGAGTGTCCTAAAAGCAGGATGGAAAGCTCCATGAGAACCAGCTCTCTCGTGGTGTCCCAATGTTTGGGATCACCATCCCATGTAAATATAAACAAGCCCTTCCAGAAACCTTGATCCGAGTTCAATTCCAAAAGTGGCCCCAGGCCGAAGTTTCTTTGGGACAATTCCTAAAACCCTCCCAGCTTTAGGACTCAGCAGCTACCAGAGCATCAATCTTGGGTTCTTCAGTGCAGGTGACGAGTTTGGGCAGGGGGACATCGCTGCTGTGTCACCCCAGGACAATCCCAAAGGGAGGAAGGAGTGTTTTGGGCAGGGGGACATTGCTGCTGTGTCACCACAGAGTCCCAAAGGGAGGAAGGAGGTTTTGGGCAGGAGGAAGGAGTGTTTTGGGCAGGGAGGAAGGACTGTTTTGGACAGGGGGACATTGCTGCTCTGTCATCCCAGAATTCCAAAGGGACGAAGGAGGTTTTGGGCAGGGAGACATTGCTGCTGTGTCACCCCAGCACAATTCCAAAGGGACAAAGGAGTGTTTTGACCAGGGGGGGACATTGCTGCTGTATCACCCCAGGACAGAATTCCAGAGGGAGGAAGGAGGTTTTGGGCAGGAGGAAGGAGTGTTTTGGGCAGGGGGACATTGCTGCTGTGTCACCCCAGCACAATTCCAAAGGGGAAAGGAGTGTTTTGGGCAGGGAGGAAGGACTGTTTTGGACAGGGGGACATTGCTGCTCTGTCATCCCAGAATTCCAAAGGGACGAAGGAGGTTTTGGGCAGGGAGACATTGCTGCTGTGTCACCCCAGCACAATTCCAAAGGGGAAAGGAGTGTTTTGGGCAGGGAGGAAGGACTGTTTTGGACAGGGGGACATTGCTGCTCTGTCATCCCAGAATTCCAAAGGGACGAAGGAGGTTTTGGGCAGGGAGACATTGCTGCTGTGTCACCCCAGAATTCCAAAGGGACAAAGGACTGTTTTGGGCAGGGAGGAAGGAGTGTTTTGGGCAAGGGGACATTGCTGCTGTGTCACCCCAGCAGAATTCCAGAGGGAGGAAGGAGGGTTTGGATCTCAGGAACGGGGCTGCCTTTCCAGCAGGATCCTGTGCTCTCTCCCTGCTCCCTGTGGGTAATTTGTGTGCTCTCCCTGCCTCCCTTCCCCGCTGGCAGTTTGGATGTACTCACACGCTGCCTCTATCGTGCTTCATCAGCCTCCTTTAATTAGGTGCTAAGATCATCAGGAGGAGAACATTTAGCACATAAGGCAGCTCCAGTACATTGAATGAATAACAACAAATGCGCTTTGTCAATTATTTTTTTTTTCCGTTCTCTTACAAAACAACGTGTTGGTGGCTCTTTCAGCAGCTCTGCCCCAGGGATGGGGGGCCTGGAGGGGCTTCAGTTTGTGGTGCAGGATTGGGATAGACCCTCTGGAAGGATGGGAATGCTCGTGTGGGGTAACACCACTTCTCTGTGGGCGTGAAGAGAATCAGAATGGTTTGGGTTGGAAGGAACCTTCAAAAGATCTCATTCCAACCCCCTGGAATGAGGGACAGGGACACCTCCCACTTGATGAGGCTGCTCAGAGCCCTGTTCAGCCTGGCCTTGGACACTGCCAGGGATGGGAACAACTTTGGGCAATCAGTTCAGTACCTCACCTCCCTCACAGAAATTAATTTCTTGCTAATATCCAATCTAATCCTGCTCTCTGTCAGTGTGAGCCCATTCCACTCGTCCTGTCACTCCATCCCTTGTAAAAAGTCCCTCTCCATCTTTCTCATAGATTCCCTTCAGTTCCCATCCCATGCAGGTCACAATTAGGTCCCCCCTAAGCTTCTCTAGGCTGAACATTCCAAATTCTCTCAGCTTTTCCTCACAGAGGAAATGTTCCATCCCTGTGATCATCTCGGTGGAATCCAGCAGTTCCTTGTCCCTCCTGTGTCGGGGAAAAGGGGATTTCTTCTCACAGAGAGGTTCTCCTGTGAGCTGTGGGCAGCTCGATGTGACAGTCACAATTCCAGGCTGGGATATCCCAGCTGGGTTTCTTGTGTCTCCTGGCACTGCCTTGTTCATTTTCCTTGGGCTGCCCTGTTTCCTCTTGTCTCAATAATCATCCAGAGAGAAAAAAAAACCAAAAAAAAAAAAGAGCTCAGGGATGCTCAGCTCCTCCTGCAGAACTCTTGGAGATCCGTGGAAGAAAAAGCTGTCACATCTTAGGAAGTAGTCACATTAAAATGGTAATTCTTGGTGTTTAAACAGGATCTGCTGACAGATGGGATTCAATGCAAAGCAGCTTGTAATGAGGTTTTAATAACTGTGACAGACCTGGGGAGAGTGGTGTGGGGGGTGTGAGTGATCCAGAGAAGGCAGAAGCACATGATGCAGGATGACAGCTGATGGCATTGCCCAGGAGGGGAGGGAGGATTGTGCTGCAGGAAATCTGTGTGAGTGTTTTGGGGAGAAGGGAAGAGGAAGGAAAAAAAAAACCAAATAGAGGAAAACTCCACGTTGCTGCTGTTGTGCCACGTAACAGAGCTGCTCAGTGAGTGCCAGGTGATGTGGCCTCTAAATATAGGGGGAAATGTGGCAGTGGCAGGTTGGGAATGAAGGGAAAAAGAGACTCTCCTTCCTGCCAGAGCTGGGGACTGCAGGATGTGTGTTGCTCTGTCAGACACGAGACAATCAGGGAACTCAGGAGCTCAGCCACCAAGGCTGGGCAGAGAGCAAAAAAGAGCCCCAGCCTCTCTTTATTCTTATATTTATACCTTTTTACAGACAGTTATGGATTGGACAAAGAGGTCACCACCTCTGAAATTCCATAGGTGAGAAACACAGCCCATCACATTCTGCAGCCCAGAAAGAAGAATGAAAAACAACATCCAAAGTACAAAACAATCCTTGGCCGGTTATAGAAACATGGATTGTTCACACAAAATCTGTGAGAACCTTTGCTACCAACTCTAAACACAGCTCTCTAGAAAAATCAGGGTGACAGACGTGCAGGTTGTGAACCAAAGGGGACGTTCTCTCCTCCCTGTGCCTTCCCTCGTGCCCGCTCTGTCTCGCAGAGTCTCCCTGGGCTGTCCCTGGCAGCTGAAAATGCTGGGTTTGAGCTCTCAGTGGAGCTGGGGCTGTGCCCTTGCAAGGGCCCTGTCGTGCAGCACTGAGGGATGGGGAGGATGAACCAGGCTGGTTCTGCTGAGGAAGAGTCTCCTGGGGGTGGAGGTGATGCTTTGCTGGCTTGGAGGGATCCCCCCCTGAGCTCTGTGATGTCTGCTCAGAGAGAGAGAGAATTCACAGCACCTTTCAGAGAATCCCAGAGTAATTTAGGTTGGAAAAACCCTCTCAGATCTTGGAATCCAAGCTGTGCCCAATCCACACCTTGTCCCCAGCCCAGAGCTCTCAGTGACACCTCCAGGTGACACCTCCAGGGATGGGCACTCCAAACCTCCCTGGGCAGTTCCAAGGCCTGAGCTCCCTTTCCATGGGGAAATTCCTGCTGCTGTCCAAGCTGAGCCTCCCCTGGCCCAGCCTGAGGCCGTTCCCTCTTTGTCCTGTCAAACTAAATCTCCTCAATGCCATCAGCAACCCTTGTTTGGAGCCAGAGCCATTAATAACCACAGAAAAACTCCACAGAGTTCCCCACTGGGCTCGTGCACACCACGATTTTGTCTCAAATCACAACAGTTTGTGCTTTAAGGAGCTGGGATTTGCAATGGCAGAATGAGTCTGTGGCTGGGTGTGTTTTGATCTATTAATTTTTTTGCCTTTTGCAGCTGCCTCGAGGTCCAGCCTGAGTGCAAAATGTGCAAAATGTGCCACCCCAGCCTTGAAACACATCCGTGATCTGAGCTAGGGACACCCCAAAGCCACCTGAGGTCCTTTGCAGGGGGCTCACAGCTTCCTCCTGTGACCCAGAGCAGAGAAACAGCTGCCTCTGCTTTTCATTTTGAGTTTCACCCAAGCAGCAGCTCCATCCTCTCTGTGGGAACATCCAGGATGGGCCCCGTGGCTCCCAGGAGCTGCTCCCCTGTGCCAAGAGAAGAGGTGGCTCCTCAGCTGGGTCCCACTTGTCACTCTGCTGCTCCAGGAGAGGGGATTGAGTTAAAATGAAGAGCTGGAGCTGCCCAATTTTAGCATTTCTGGAGTCCTGAGAGCTGGGGAGCTTCAATGAGTGAGCAGAGCAGGAAGTGAGTTGGCTCCAAGCCTTCAAGGCTGCAGGGATCTGTCCTCATATTTAGGCTCCCTCTCTGGATCTATCTCTGGCTGTATTTATATTTTATGTGCCTACATTCTTACAGCTCTTTTTAAGTCACTTCCTAGTCTGTGGCAATTCCTAAAAAGAAGCTGTGCAGCCTTCAGCCTGCTGTGGAGGAGCAGATGATGTTCTGATGATCGTTCCCTTTCCCAGCCAGCTTCCTTTCATCTTCTGGATTTCTTTCACGGGGAATTTTCCCCTCCTCTCATTCTCTGTTCTGCTGAAGGCAGCTCCATGGAACTGGAGGCTCAGTTGATCTTTTTGCTCGTTTCCACCCACAGAAGTCTGTCTTTTTTAACATCCTAAATGCCTTGGTAACAAGATCATGGGTCTTGATTTGAAACCAGCCTTTGAAAGATCTTTTTTTCCTCCCCTTTCCTTTCCTTTCCCAGATCTGAACACCCTCACAGGGGTAAAGACAAGAACCTTCCCACGAAAGACTGAGAGGGTTTCAGGAGCCAGGTTTGCTTTGGTCCCTTTCCTAACAGGGATTTTAACCAGATTTCTTCTTCCCCTGAGAAAAACTCTGATAATTCAAAGCTTTAGAGTGGAGGAGAAGGCTTGGCTTTTGCCAGGGTCACCCAGTGTAAAGCCTGGGATGTTGGAATAACAGAATTGTGGAATGGTTTGGGTTGGAAGGGACCTTAAAAATCACCTGGATCCCACTCCTTTCCATGGGGGGTTTGCTCAGATCCCTGATCCAGGGCTGGGCAGGTTTGATCCCACTCTGGGCTCTGCTGAGGCCACCTGAGAGCACCTGGGGTGTCCCCAAATTGCAGCTGTGAGCCCAGAACCTCGTGTCCCTGCAGCCAGAACGGGGCCAGCACAAGCTCAGTGCTTTGCTGGAGCTTCTGACCATCCTCCAGTCTCCACAGCAACGCTGGCTGCAGGCCTGGCAGGGGAGCAGGGATAAATGTGTGTAGGGAAGGGTATTCTTGTGATGGATGAAGGTCTCTCTTATTGGAAAGTGTGCAAAAAATAACACAGAGAGTGGTCTGCAGGCTGCTCTCTGCATGAAGGGCTGGGTTTTTGGGCTCTCAGCAGAGGGTGTAAAGTTGTGTCAGCTTTGCATGGCTGGGGGTGGGATGGGAT
>VZTZ01037336.1:9825-34579 GCA_013400955.1 Drymodes brunneopygia | reverse complement strand
TGTGTTTTGCATACCTTCCCTGCAGGGCAAGAGCACCCTGGTGCTACAACCGTAGATAATGGGCCTCGAGTGTGGATATTGGCCCTGAAAATTTGTCCTAAGTGGTGTGGTTGGAGTTGTTTGGTCTGAGGTAACTTAATACATGTGAGACTGAAAATAAGACTTAGCCTGGTTCTGGGTGCAACCAGATTGTCTGAGACTCAAACTGTAAGTTCAGGATAAGATCTTTGAACTGTGTTTGTCGAATAATATTTTTATGGACTGTGCAGCTGACAGGCAAATCAGAGCATGAGTGCCAGACATGAGAGAAACAGGGTGGTTCAGGTGGCATCTCATCTGTTTCTTCTGCTGACTGAGAAGGAATCAGAGATTAATCCTCTCAGTTGTTCTCTAAACATTTTAAAGTTTCTTTAAGGTTCCTTCTGTCAGGGAGAGCTTTAACACAGAATCACAATGACAGTGCCTTGCAAGGGTTTGCTTACTAATAATAAAGAAAACTAATATATCAGAATTCCTGAAATTNGGTACCAGCGGATCGTGACAACTAGATGTGCATAGGTGTCCATTTGTAAGAAGAAATAAACAAAGAAGATATTTTTTTGGCATCCTCCAGACTTCTCCATATTTGCTTGAAGCGCATTATACTTAACATGGGAAGAGGGAGTGTAATGGTTTGATTCCATGTCTGTTCCAGTTTTGGGCCTTTTTGCTGACACAGCTAAGAGGAGGGTAGTTATGAATTGTTGCTGCAACTGCATAAATGGTGAGTCAAAGACACACTATGAAGACATTATGCTACAATGTCCTCATATGTATTGAAGAGGTGGTTCTGCTGTACATGACTTTCTTGTTCAGTGTGCTGCCTGCATTGCATGCAGGAATCTGTAATCTTCTGCAGTCTATTCTTTATCTTGAAGATTGTAGGGCACAGTAAAAACAGAAAAATGGCCAGTGAACAGAGCACAGGACTGATAGTCAAGTGAAATAAGCCCATTTTCAGCTCTGCCACTGATTCTTTGTAAATTTTGGCACATCACTTAATTTTTGTGCCTCAGTTTCAATACCTTTTAATGTCATCAGTCCCTAGAAATACCTTCAGAATAAAAATGTTTAGTGCTTTCTCACAAGGGAACCTCTGTGTCACTACTGTATGAGACCCAGTTTTCAGATGTCTGCTGCACAGCTGTGTGAGCCCCTGCATTAGCAGAAACTAAATTTGTCAGCTGCTGAGAGCTCCTTTGAAGGTCATCCTGTCCTGAGTATTTACTGGGTTCTGTTACATTTTTTTGTCTGTCAATAAATCTCCTGACTCTTATTTCTCTGTAAACAGCATTTTGAAAACTGGAAGGTTTTTTTTCACAAGTGCTCTGCTCCCTGTTCTGCCTGGTCTCCCTCTCCACATTCCTCAGGCTCCTCTCTCTCTCTCTCTGTCACCCTCAGTCCCTGTGCTTCTGGTATTGCTGGCTGAATCTTGCACAGCCTGCTCTCCATCCCTTCTAACTCTTATTAAATGCACTTTATCTCTCTGCTGTTAAGTAGTCTATTGATTCACTTTGGGGTTTATTAGATTATCGCTGCCTGGGTTTTGAATTTTTTTAAGTGCTTTTTCAGACGTGTATGTGTGCACATATGAAAATAAATCAATGAGCAGGGACAATGCACAATTATTTACACAGCTACAGCCACCACTCTAATGTAATATTGTCATTTAAATGCTTGCTGAGTATTCAGTCAGTGAAGGTCTGTACTGCATGCTCCGCAGTGCTGGAGACCTAGGGTAATGTTTTTCATAGTTGTTTATTACTAAATACTGTTGACGGAAATACAAATACTACCAAAGCTCCATATGTGGTTTCAAGTACTGGGGGGCCTGTATTGTTTCAAAAATGGCACTAAAACTTTAAAATGCATCTGAAAAAGAAACTGAGATGCAGTGGGTCTGTTCAGAAGAAAAGAGCAATAAAACCAAGTAGAAAATTGATCTGCAAAGCCTGTAAGTTTATTTGTAAAATTCCCCTCTAGCAGAAGCTTAGACACTTGACTGAAAACATGCTGCCACTGCTGAGATTAACCCTTAGCAGCCCAGAGTAGTTTACATCACCCATGCCTTCCTAGGGAGACCTTTATTGTTACCTTTGTGTGATTTCTCTGGTAAGGAAAGGCAAACAATTCATCCCATCCATGCCTTACAGTTGTGTCTCTGAAATGTTTTGATTTATGATTTGCATTTGTTTAAGTTTGGAAATGCACTGCGTGGTTTTATATTGTGGTGGAGCTGTGTCATGCCCAATGGGGTTATATTTTTCATTTTGCTGGCGAGGATCAGACTTCCTCTGCTGGATCAGTTTCAGTTTCACCAGCTGGTGGGAATAGCGACAGGAATTTGGGGATTACAGATGTTCATGCAGCCAAAAAGGAAACAAGCCAAGTTTAAAGGCACATTGTTAAATCTACCCCAGGGGCTTGGCTTTTATTTTCCTGAAGATATGAAGACCTCGAAAGACTTCTTAGTGTTGTAGTTCTTCACTGCTCCCATTTCTTGGTAACATATCCTCCCTTAGGAAAGAGTTCATCTAAAGATTTTCGGCTCACCAGATTTACATAGTTGCACCGGAAAAGATTCCATCTTTCCATGCAAGACCTCCAATTTACTGTGAATGTGTTTGTACAGGCACAAACCTCAATTTAGCAGAACATTTAAACACATACCAAAACTCTGCTATGGTGATTGAATATTACATTTAGAATCACAGAATGCGCTCAGTTGGAAGGGATTCACAGGAATCACTGAGTCCAGCTCCTGGCCCTGTACACGATCATCCCCAGAAGTCACACCAAGAATATTGTCCAAATACCTCTTAAACTCTGTCAGGCTTGGTGCTGGGACCACTTTATTGGGGAGCCTGTTCCAGTGCTCAACCACCCTCTGGGTAAAAAACCTTTTCCTAGTATCCAACCCATTAGTGACCAGCTGCCAGCCTTGTGTAAACCCATTCAGTATCACCCTTTGTGCTCAACCTGTGAGCCAGTTCCTTACCTATCACGATGTTTTTGTCCAGCTGTGTGTTGGACATTTTGTCCAGAAGGATACTGTGTCACTCACAGTATCCTTGGGGACACTTGGGGCCACACTCCTGTGGAGGAAAAAATGTAAGTATACACACAGGCATGTATGCTCAGAGGAAGAGATTTCATATTGAGCATTAAAACTGACACAAAGCCACTGATGTGAATTCACAGGGGTTTTTTGTAGGGTAAAGTCTCTTTCAAAGAGCTTCCTGTTTGTCACCTTGTTTTTTAACTGATTTTTCTTTCTTTGCTGAACAATTCCTTTTCCAGTCCCTATTTCAGTAGAGTATTTTCTTTCTGTGGCACAGCCATTGGTGGGGCACAGTCAGAGCTCCTCTATTCCATTCTTGTGCTAAAGGCTTCCTTCAGCCTGGCTTTATTTTATCATCAAAGGCTGATGAAAAGAAACTCTGTTGCTTCCCTGCTTATATTTGACAAGCTCCACTGCAAGGTTTGCATTAGTTCAGCTGGAGTTTAAAACATGTAGTCCTATTCTATACCAGATTTTCTCTGCTGCCAAATATACTGGTGTGTGTTGTTTTTGGTATGGTTCTGCAGCTAGTCCTCTCCTGCACAGCCTAATGTGTTCATTTTATTGTCACTTACCTGTGGTTTTGTTGATACAAAACCAAGGGCAAATTGTTGATGTTATCCAAAATAGATTGCATTGCCAGAGGTGTGCAGGGTTTAATTTCAGGTGTTAAGAATTTCTATTCCATGCACCGTGCATCTCTCTGCTGCTCCCCTTTTCTGCACCTGCTTTGCTGGAGCAGTTTCCATAGCAATAACCTCTTCCAAGTTTTCCAGAAGTGTTACAGGAATGATTTTCTATCTCCTCCTCCTCGACAATTCAGGAAAATGGAGCTTATTAGAGATACTTTTTTTGTCCTCTGTGCCTTGATAGGAGCCTGGCAGGGGCACTCTGCAATCCTGGGTAAAGCTGTCTGCAGCACACAACTGCTCATCCATGATGAGGACCCCAGCTGGGCTGCCCACTGCTGCAATTTGCTTGACCTAATATAGGTTGTCTTCCCTTCTCTCTTGACTCAGGCAACAGTATTCTTACGAAAAGAAGGAGCAGGACAGATGAAAAAAAAAAAAAAGTCTTCTGAAAATGAGGAAAAAGTGTAGTCATAAAGACTGAGAGCCAATAATTCAAGTTTCCATCATGTTTCATTCTTCTGCCAGGCATGTGTGGTACTACACAACTGTTCAACTTGTGGCTCAGTAGCATATGGGAAAATATAAATCCCTAGAGAAGGAAAGCATTAAGCATCTGCCTGGAATCCCTCAGGAGCCTAACAAAAGAGGGACTTGGTTATTAACATGGGATGTTCAGTTATTATCTTAAAAAGTATTGCATTTGGGAGCAGATATGAGGTTGAGGTTTGAAAGTGAGGTGTAAATGATGAGCTCTGTAGCAGTGTGGCAAAACCTTACTTTGTGACCTACTAGGCCAGGGCAAAGTGACCTGCTGAGTGTAGGTGTCTCTGCAAATAATACCCCAGGAGTCATTCTGAGATACTGCCGAGGCCTACAGCTCTAGCACCAGGTATCAGCCCACTGCCATTTCTAAATTGATAAGCAAGCTATTATGCCAAGAAAAGTTGTTTTTCTTGGTCGGAAATATGTTGAAAGCAGTTTATAGGCAAAGTTGTGAAGTCTTCTAGGGTGACACATGCAAAAACAGCTCCCAAGCACAATGAGGGTAAGTTTGACTAACAGAGACCTTGGGAACAGCTGGTTTTTCTGAAGCACTGTGTGAGACTCAAGTCTATATGGCTGCTGCTTGGTGTTCACATTCAGAATTGAAATAGTTGGACATGAGTTTGCTTTATTTTTGTATTCTCTCCAGATTTGTGGCCAGACAGCAGCAAAGTTGTAAAATTCATGGGAAAAGCCTCTCTGGACACAGGAGATGAGCCCCATCCCAAAGCTAATGATCTTCATATGTCCTTGCCCTTATCACAAGTCTGCCAGGACCCTGCAGACTTTTTCTCTTTCACCATTTGTTTCAACTTTGAAAATACCTTTTTGAGTGCTTTAAGATAACTATGTTGTCATTCCTTAGTCAAAAAGCGGCTTTTCTTCTCTCTGTTTTTTCCCCTTCAACCTCAGTTGTTCAGATGTTTTAATAATTCGTATCCCTTTTGACTTCACACACTTGCTTGTGCTACCTGTAGTGCTCAGTGAGAAATGTGCTCTTTGCAGAGCTCAAAAGATCAGCTGAGAACTTAGAATGATGTAGGTGGAGGGTTATGTTTCACCTCCTAATTGAAGTAGTAAACCTACAAGTGTTAGGGCTCCTACAGCAACCTGGCCAAAATGCCAGTGTGTTGCTGGCTGATTTCTCCAGTAAGCATGGATGAGGTTTTGTGTAAGTGAATTGTTGCTGAAGAAACGGTGAATTGGAAATTCCCTATCTCTGTGTGTTACATTTCAGCTGCAACATGGTGCTCTTGTGTTTTGCACAGTTACATGCACAGACTAGTACAGGGAAGTTTGGACAACAGCAGTAGTCATCCATCCCTTTTGCAATTTCTCTAGGCTTCCTTTATGTGGAAATCCCAGGCGTTGTGCTGTCTTACTGACTTAAAAAAATATCATTTTGACAACCTAATCTTGCAAAAAGACAAAGTCAAGTGTATTTCTTTGGGAAGTGTCTTAGCTGTATGTGTACAAGATTTGGTTTTTAATTACTACTACACCCTCTAGCTATAATTAAAGACCTGTCAGTGTATTCATGCTGTCCCTATTCATATTCAGAGGGTTGGAAAGTAGAGGTTTTGATTTCATTCTGGATTGAGGTTAGGCAAGCAAGGTCTTTTNTTAGGCAAGCAAGGTCTTTTCTTCGGCCTAATGACTTTCAGCTCAATTTGGAGACTGATCAGTTATCTGAACTGTGTATGCGCAAAGAGAAGAAGGGTTGTGCTTTTGAATACATTCAATTTTCATATTTATAAATCAGAATCTGCCTCCATTTAAAAAATGAAGTGTCGTTGCCTTCAGCTTATAAAGAGCAGCTGCCACTGCCATTAAAACTTTGAAATGTTCCCTTGAGAACTCTGAGGATACATCTATCTGATCCTAGTAGTGGTCTGAGCTTACAAGTGGGAGCAAAGTGTCCCTTATTGCTCGAGACTTCAGGTTTAAGCAGCTATCTTTCTTTGGTGAGCCTGTCTGTGTGGGTAGTCACAGAGTTCCGGCTGAAAAGGATAGTCCTGCTACAGCCAAACTTAGACAGGATACTGCTGTTGACTTTCTTAGAAGGAGTTTGTTGTCTCAAGCTAACAAACCATTTCACAACGTAAGAAAGACTTCTGGTAACTTTTGGCAGAAAGCTTTTTCTCATTGTTCCAACAGCCTAACTACAGAAATAGAAGTGATGTTGTGGAGATCTGCAGATAAGGGCTCCTTCTTTCCATCAGAGGTGGTGTATTGGGTGAGGCTCCCCTGAATATTTAAAAGAGCACATCCATACTTTATGATATGAAAACTTGTGAGGTAGTTGTGGGTGGGTTTGCTCCAAAACTGGAAGCAATTGGTCTACAGTGGTGGGGGAGATACAAGGCTAATGAACTCGGGGACACACCTTCAGTGATATGGCTGTGCTGTTGTTGTGACTTACGCTGCGCTGGAATTTCCATCTGGCATTGCGCTGCACAGGCTGAGAATTATGAGGGGAAGGAGGAAATATAAGAGATCATTGTGGTGCTCATTGGCTTAGATTCCTTAGCTTGCTCCTGTGGGACTTTGGCACCATGGGCAGTGCTAACCTGCAGCTGTGGCAGTGCCAGCAGTGGGAGCAGCACACAGGAGCGGGCGAGGGCTAAGGTCTCATCCAGGGTGGTGTGTTGGGACTGTGCTGCCTCTAAAACCATCTGCCCAAGCCAGAACGTGATTGCATCCCCATGCCTGGCAAAGATCTGTTGTAGACATACTAAGGTGCAGAAGCTGCTTTCTGAGCATCTTTTCCCAACAGGTCTCAGCTTCTGGCAGGTAACAGTGTCCCTGCTGTGCACACCACACAAGGAAGAAGCTTTAGCTCTCCTCACATAAACGTTGTTTGCCATGGCTGCACTGTAAGGACACAAATGACACACTTGGAAGAAGTTTTGACACGTTACATTTACCCCTAAATGTTCAGCACATTAAGAAGAGATGTAGTTGCATGCTATGCTGCAGTTATAGCCAGGCCTCAGTTTTCGTTACTGTGAAATGATAACTGCATATCAAGGATCTTAAAAAGGGATTTGTGACTACATCTCACTCAACTTTGTTACATCTTGCTGTTGCCTATACCTCTTGTTTTGCACGGCCCAGTCACAAAAACTCTCTCAGGCTCCATGGTTGAGTTAATACTCGAATTCAAGACCTTTTTCTCTGGAATTTGTATGCAGAAAATAAGAGGGGATAGAAGAGCTGAAGTTGACTACTTGTGTAATTTCATGGCATTTTTTGGCTTTCTGGGTTTCATATCTAATTAATGAACTGCCTTGGCACCTCTTTAGGTTGTATAGCTCTGAGCTCATTATTGGCACCTTCCAGGCAATGACTGAAAAATGCTGAATGCTCTGAAGAAAGTGGTAGTGCTTCGGCATTTTCCCTTTTTTTCCTTCTTTTTTTCTTTTTTTTTTTTTTTACGAACAAGGTCATCTAGACTGTCTTATTTCTTATCTCTTTTTCTCATTTTGTTTCTTTCTTCATTATTTTTAAAGGTCTTCCCAAAGACCTGTGTATGACAAAGAACTGTGGTGGCTGTGTATGCTCCTCTGTGCTGGGCATCAGGAAAGCAGAATTGTCTTCTTTCCTCAGAGTGTTACAGCCCTTGTATTGAACTGGTTTAGTTTAGCAATAGGGTTACCGTTGTGCAGTTCAGCTTTCAGTGCCAGAGAATTGAGCGATGACACTTAGTTAAGCCCACGCTCATTTCATCTCTGAATCATGCCAGCTGAAGCAGGATGATATTCTAAGTGGGTGGGTTTTGGCCTTTCATTCCACACATTCACAGTTAGTCTTGTGGTAGCTTCATACACAGTAAATATCTCAAATGAATGCTGTGTACTTGGCTGGATGAGGAGGATATAAAATAAGTGTAAGCTCAGACCAAGAGTTTTGGCTGTGGTATCAGCTGGTTTCACCTTGTCGATTGATGAGTGTTATCTGGAGCTTGGCAGCCAGGGTGAGGTGATGGCATTGCTGTTGGCTTGTGAGCTCCAGGTTTCCTGTGCGGCCGTTTCCCGGGGCCAAGGGAGGACAGAGCAGCCCACAGGGCAGGCATGAAGGTGTCCCCTCTCAGGGGGATCAGTGGTGTCACAAACGGGTAAGTGTCAAGCCTGCAGACCTTCCAAGTGCAAGTGTTTGACTGCACTTGAATTCTCTTCCCCTGGGGGAGAAAAAAGAGCTTTAATTTATGAAGCAAAGTGTCACAACACATTACATCACATCTGTCGCTCAGTCGGACATGAAACAATTAGGTAACTCAGGAGGTCAGCCACCAAGGCCAGGTAGAGAGCAAAAAGAGACCCAGCCTCTCTTTATTCTTATATTTATACCTTTTTATAGACAGTTATGGATTGGACAAAGAGGTTACCACCTCTTAAATTTCGTAGGTGAGAAACACAGTCCATCACATTTTCCACCCCAGAAAGAAGAATGAAAAACAACATTTAAAGTATAAAACAATCTTTGGCCGGTTATAGAAACATGGATTGTTTACACAAAATCTATGAGAACCTTTGCTACTAACTATAAACACAACACTCTAAAAAATTAAAACAACACACATCACATCTCAACACGCTGCTACATGGAGCTGACATTTGTTTGCTTTAATTCCTCAAAATAGCTTTTATTTAGAGCAAGTGTTCCCTGTTAATTCAAACAGTTTTCATTTTCCTGTGCACTGTACTTGCCAGTTCCCATGGGGACAGTTGTTCCTGTGGAGCTTTGCCCTGTGTTAGTGAGCTGTCAGGCCTTTTCAGGGGTTTTAGTTATTTTTCTTATTAGTAATGGAGAACTTCTTTTTTGCCCCTCAATCCAAATAATACTAAACAGGAGGCAGTGATGCTTATACTTTTTAATTACAATCCTGAGGCATACCAAGTGCTTTGCCAGGAATGAGGGTATTTCTTGGCAGAGGAGCAGGCTTCATGTGTTTGGTGATCATCTTCCTGGCTGAGGCAATGGAAGCCAAAATGGGCTGCAAGCTCTGTTCTGGATGAGATTGCTCTAGGGACTGGCTGTGGCACAGCCCACCCACAGCAGGTCTGTCTGCAGGGTCACCTACCTAGGATCAATACCCTGTTGCAGTGGGGACTACGTAGGCCCAGAAGAGGCACCTACACCTGTTGTGAAAATCTAGAGATCACCACTTGTGTGTTCAGCAAGGAGTTTTCATCTGGTTTGTGTGTATGTCTTGTGAGAGGACAAGTAGTTAGTTGCTGGACCCTGTTCAGAGGTGTATGTGGACTCTTGCTCTTTTTTTATCAACTTCAAGACACCTAATATAGTCCTTGGGTCAGAATTGTTCTTCCATCTCTCTTTATTTGGCCTAAGCAGAAGACAGTGGCATTGCAGTTTCATTCCTTGAAATCTTCTTCCTTTTCCCCCAGTCTCCTTCACTGTCCTTCATTTTGCTCTTTCTCCTGTGAGAACAGAGCAAGAGCTGCCTGTGCTCAAAAAGGATTTTTGCCTCTCACTTCTCCAAATGGTTCAATGCATTAGCAAATCCCAGGTCTGTGCTGCATCAAGCCCCATGTCACACTACTTCTCTGGAAAACTGCTGCTGTCAGAAAGTGTGACTACAAGCAAGGTGGGAAGGACACTGAACAAGCAGGGGAAAGCATTAAAATTCCTGATTCTTTCTGTGCTGTGTGAATTCCTGGAGACATTTCTTGAGCTGTACTTGGAACCATACTCATCTCTAGGTAGATAAAGCAAAAACAAAATGGAAAAATACCAGTGTGACCAGCAAGCTTGCAATGGATAAACATAATACATGAAAGAGGCTCCATGAACAGTTCGTGTCTGTGGTGCTTCCTTTGATTACTGGCTCCTGGGCTTTGGGAATCACAAATAATTTAGCCCTTCTTCAAATAACACATCATGCAAACAAATCTGCCTAGACTTCTGAACGTATCTGAATACTCTCCTTTGGATGGAGCAATAACTTGGGCTGTTGGGTAAAGCAAGAGCTGAAGATCTCAGAATAATGTCAGAACTGGTTTATTTTCAGAAACATTTTTCTGTATGGTTGAACAAGCTAAATGAGTAAGGGAGGCTGTTTTGGAAGAGAGTGTGGGGGAACAGTGTGAAGCAGGAGGAGATAAGTGAGCAAGCAAGTTGATCTGTTGATAGGGGAGTCTCAGTTCAATCAAAAGCAGTGTTTATGTAATTTAATAGCAAAATGTGCCTCTTGCTTTCCTTTTTCTTGCGTCAAAACTGTTTTATTCTGCCACGTTGTTAAATAATCTGCATACATTTAATCCTAAGTGGTCATGATTTTTGCTTCCCATAGTGTCTCCAGATGTCTGTGTAGGACTTGTCTTCCCTCCTGAAGTGTAGAAACAAGGTTGTAAGGAGACTCTAAAATGCAATGGCCTGAGCTTTGAGCATTTGGAGCAGTCCTTTCTGTTGCAGAGGGATCAGCTAGAGCTCCTGCCACTCTGAAGTTATCAAAATGGCAATGAATACTCAGAGTGGGTAGAAGGCCTGATTGCATCAGCTCCCTTTCTCACCAGTGTTAACACCACAATGGTAAGCTGCCTTTAAGCAGAGGCTAAGGGATCATTCGTATATAACAGCCTATAAAATTTATGTATGGTATTTTTCTCCCTTCATAACAGCACATTATTTCCCAACCATCCATCAGCATTTCTGTGGAGCTGATTCTTGTTCAAGTAAATAGCATCCTCCTTCTCTGGGCAGAGACCCAACTCGCTTTTCTCCTCCTTTTCTTCATTTCTATTCCTCACTATACTCCATATCCAGTGGTAGATAAATAATAACTTCAATAGAAACCACAATCACACAGCTTATTCCATGCTGCTCTGTGCTTTCTTCTCTGCTCATCATGATGGGGTTTTTTTCAGAGTTATTATTTATGAGTTAGAACTCAGAAAGCTTTTCGAAGTACAAAGAATGCCAGAGTTTTCCCTGCTTTGGGCATGGAAGTTTTTTAAAAGTTTTGACAGTTTTAATTTAGTACACAAAAAAATTCTCTCTCAGCTTATGAAAAACAGTTACTATTTTCTGTTTGGGAGACCACTGTGTTACCCATTGATTCTCCCAAATTCAAGAGTCATGGAATAAACCTCAAAGTGTTGATTTCCTGTCTGCAAGGATTATGTGTAAAGCTGCTTCTGACAGTGTTGTTCCTTGTCTGAGATACATTTCTCTCAAGGGAGCATGTGACACTTCAGTTCCATGCCTGCCTCACATTCCTCATGTAATTTAAGGTGTTGGCTTTAACCTTTAGAGCTTGAAATAGGATGAGTAGTGTGTAGCATAGCTCAGGTGCACCTTTTGATTTTCCCATCCTGCTAACAGCCAGTTGGCTTAAGGGGTAACAGTTTAACTGGAAGCAGCCTTTGGTGCTGTGATACCTTTCATGTGTTGTCTTGCCAGTGTCTCAACATGTCATCCATTAAGAGGATGGAGAAGGTGGATTCTCCTGTGTGTTGGATGTTGGAAGACACAGGAGCAGTCCTATACTCTGTAAAGTTCTGTGGGGAATGCATGAGGCATGGGGATAGGCATTATGTGTGTGTCCCCTGCTGTTATCCAAGCATGAGATGCCTAAAATTGTAACAGCTGTGAAAAATTACTGGAAGTGAGAATGAGGGGAAACAAACATGGAGTATTTTCCTCTGACAGGTCAAATGAACAAGCCAGGGTCACATTAAAGTACCTGGTGCTTTGGGGAGCTGTCTCTCCCTTTCCTATTTTTTCTATCCTGGGAAAGAATTGGATCCAGACCAGAGGCTTCCTCAGCTACTGTGCTCAGTTAGGCAGAGCCCATGGATTCACTTCATCCTGTGTCCTCTGACCTATTCCGGGATCTGTACTTCATTCACACCTACTCCTTACTGCCTATTGTAAGTGATGAAAAGAACTTTCTGGAAAGCTTTCTCTTTAAATTATGTTTATTTGTATTGCCTAGTGCCTTAATGCATTGCTTTGCCTTCAGCAAAAGAAGAAGGTACTTGAATGGAAAGAAAGGGGTAATAGCAGTGAAAGAAGAGGTTGTTATGTATCATAATGTTAGCATTCTTAGGAGAGATGCTACTCTAGTCAGAGGAACTAATCTTTGCTTGCATAAGTAGACAGAAATGCTGGCAATTTACAGCATCCGCTCATACCCAGATGTCAACTCACATTTCCAAAGAGAATCATCAAGTCAGGAGATAAACAGCTGGTACAGGCAAGAGGAAAATAAGCTTGTAAGTGTTTAAAGAAAAAAAAAGTGTTAATTTTTATGAAGTGTGGTGTGCTGGCATCTAAACAAATGAAAGTTAACAGCCAAGAATGGGAAAGTGGAAGGGCTTCTTTTTTTTTAGCAACGTGTGAGAATTAAAGTCTTGGTACCTCTTGTTGCAGCTGTAAATCATCCCTGTATTTTTGTATCAAGCTCCTTCTAGAATAACTTATTGTACACTAGCAGCAAAATGAGAGGTAGTGTTGATGAATTTTGGACATTCCCACAGCCCTGCCTTGAAGTGCATTGAACTGACCCGAGCATCACAGTCCACACACACCCATTATTTTAGGTTTTAACCTGATACACGTCTTGCAGTTGGACAGAGTCTCAGTGGCTGCTTCAATGGCTTCAGGNCTTTTAAAATTTTTTATCAAGGTCATTTTCTGAGGTTTGGCAAGGACAGGAGGGGAAGCAAGTGTCCCAGATTTCTGACATCTCAGCCTACCAGAGAGTACTGAAAATGGCTGTGGTGGCTTTCAATTTGAACTACATATTTCCATGTGGTGCTTTCCAAATGGAACAGTGGCTTGCTGACGATCTCTGTACTGTCCTAGGATGGGAACCCCACAGTCTAGCCTGGCCCATGCAGCACATCCAAGTCATACATGTCAGTGCCTGAAGAAAGCACATCTTGGAGACGAGATCTGAAGGCAGATTTGTGTCTGCCTTNATCCTGTGTCCTCTGACCTATTCCGGGATCTGTACTTCATTCACACCTACTCCTTACTGCCTATTGTAAGTGATGAAAAGAACTTTCTGGAAAGCTTTCTCTTTAAATTATGTTTATTTGTATTGCCTAGTGCCTTAATGCATTGCTTTGCCTTCAGCAAAAGAAAAAGGTACTTGAATGAAAAGAAAGGGGTAATAGCAGTGAAAGAAGAGGTTGTTATGTATCATAATGTTAGCATTCTTAGGAGAGATGCTACTCTAGTCAGAGGAACTAATCTTTGCTTGCATAAGTAGACAGAAATGCTGGCAATTTACAGCATCCGCTCATACCCAGATGTCAACTCACATTTCCAAAGAGAATCATCAAGTCAGGAGATAAACAGCTGGTACAGGCAAGAGGAAAATAAGCTTGTAAGTGTTTAAAGAAAAAAAAAGTGTTAATTTTTATGAAGTGTGGTGTGCTGGCATCTAAACAAATGAAAGTTAACAGCCAAGAATGGGAAAGTGGAAGGGCTTCTTTTTTTTAGTAACGTGTGAGAATTAAAGTCTTGGTACCTCTTGTAGAAGCTGTAAATCATCCCTGTATTTTTGTATCAAGTTCCTTCTAGAACAACTTATTGTACACTAGCAGCAAAATGAGAGGTAGTGTTGATGAATTTTGGACATTCCCACAGCCCTGCCTTGAAGTGCACTGAACTGGCCCGAGCATCACAGTCCACACACACCCATTATTTTAGGTTTTAACCTGATACACATGTCTTGCAATTGGACAGAGTCTCAGTGGCTGCTTCAATGGCTTCAGGGAGCCTGCTGACTGAGAGGCAGGGCAGGCCTTGGAGACATGTTCTAGATGCCACATACTCAAGAGTTCTCAAAATCAGCATCCCTTTCTTCCTGAGAAGTGAGTCATTTGCCTAAACTTATAAGTATTGATCACTAGATAACAATTAAACAGTTTCATGTAAGAACAAAGTGTTTCTATGGTCAAAAAGCATAGCATTGTAGCTTCAGGGAAAGCCAGTGCTGGGATTATTGCTGAAAGAGCATCTAATAGAGAATGATGACTTGCAGCATCCTTTACATGGAATGAGGAACAGCAGGTCTGCCGCTTGCCTGCGGACATCCTTTTGTGCAGGCAGTATGTAGGTTTGCATCCTAGTTGGCTTGATAACAAAGCAGAGTAAACAAATCTTAGAAAAAAAACTAAAAGAGAGCTATAAATTTTGTACTCCTTGAAGGAAAATAACGAGTGCAGTATTTACTGTCTTCCTCCCTCCCTCCCTCTCATTCCCACTCCAGTCTTCTAATGCTCACAGGGCCTAGCAGGGTTTTATGTGGAAATCATTGGGATTATCTCCCAATTTTTTCTCAGATAATTCAGTTGAAAGGTTATACAGAACTGAACAATTTGGAGACTGGGAATCACTAAGCTACGGGCTTTAAGATGCTCTCAGGTGCCTATCCAGCCAGAACAGTTCAATAGTTATTGGCTGTGCTACTAGTTGGCTGAAAAATCCATCTTTCCTACTTTTAAAATTTTTTATCAAGGTCATTTTCTGAGGTTTGGCAAGGACAGGAGGGGAAGCAAGTGTCCCAGATTTCTGACATCTCAGCCTACCAGAGAGTACTGAAAATGGCTGTGGTGGCTTTCAATTTGAACTACATATTTCCATGTGGTGCTTTCCAAATGGAACAGTGGCTTGCTGACGATCTCTGTACTGTCCTAGGATGGGAACCCCACAGTCTAGCCTGGCCCATGCAGCACATCCAAGTCATACATGTCAGTGCCTGAAGAAAGCACATCTTGGAGACGAGATCTGAAGGCAGATTTGTGTCTGCCTTACTTGGAGAAGGACTCCTGGTTAACAGGGATAAAGGGTGCAAGTACAGATTCCCAGCTGTAGCTCACTCCCAGCAGCCATACCCACAGCAGCAGCCTCCTGTGGCAGCTCTGCTCCACATCTCTTCCAGTAACAGAACCTGCAGCTGCCAGCCCTTCCCTACCCTAGTGCTTGAAATAAATAAATTATAATGAGCTGTCTTAGCTGTTACAGTATTTACAGGATAAATAGTTTCCACTTCACAGCTATCAATACGTTCGCCCTTTAAATCCATTAAATTCCTGACTGCTATATGCTCCCTTAGTAATGGACTGACACTGATTTAAGGCTAGAAAACCCCTATTTAAAGCTCTACATTAGTGAGAGTGAATGTAAATTGTGACCATGCCATTTGGCCTGGGACTAAAAATGGCTGCAAAAGTGACACACTTCAAACTGTGCTTTGGGTTGAAACGGTGATGTTTCAGTGTTCTTCTAGTCTTAGCTGGTGGATTTGTAGGCAATCTGAAAATTAGCAGCACCAGCTTTCCTGAGAGTCTTCAAAGACAAAACTAGAGAAACATGGTTGTTATGGACTGCTGTGTAGCAGGTCTAAAACCTAATTCAGCCCTAGACCATCATGCTTGCATCACCATATTTTGGTGATGTTAATTCCCTGAATCAGTAAAAGCCTTCCAGAAAGATAAATATTTCAGTTGTGTTCAATTCCTCTCTTGGACCTGTCACAGTAGCATCAAATGGTAACTGGTTTAAATGGTTTTTAGCAGATTGGTTTAGAGGAATTGAAACAGACTTCACTTATTTATTGATGGCTGGAAACAAATACCCTGCAGCCTCCTTCTTGCATTTGTAGTGTGACCAAGAGAGGAGAGGTGTAGAATTGGAATAGAAGATCCATCACGTTCAGCCTGGAAGGCTATTATTTGAGCTGCCTCAGAAATGTTTAATTTTTTGTTGTTGTTGTGGTTGTGTTAAAGCTGGCAGTTGGATTTTGCTAAAAATGACACAGATGGGGAGGTTTTATTTGTATCCCACACACATGATTGTCAGGGATGTATATACAACAGAATATGAAGCTCCTTCCCATTTTTGCATATCACAGATTGGCCTTTCTTGTCATGTGATACACAGAGTGTACACGTTTCAGAGCCTGTGAGGGAGGAAAGGGGAAGGAAAAATAAGAGGTGAGAGAAGTGCATCCTTTTTATCTTCCCCTGGTATATTTAGTGCATGGTTGGTTAAAGCCTCCACAGCCAGATACAATGGGACACTGAGAAATGCAGGCCATGCAAGGACAATCAGTTGCATATAGGCTTCTGATGGATGCCATTTCAGGCTCCAACTGGCCTCTCATAGACAGAGATTCTGTACCATGTGTATCCACCAGCAGTGATTTTGTAGGTGGAAGAGTATGACCCTGAACAGCTAATCCAAGAGCAGCTGTACTGTCTTCATCCCACATGAGCAATCAGCATTGAACCCATCTTCTCCAAAGACACAAGACTCATGTAATTTTGCTACTGATGTATTTCTCACAAACCTTTCCTCTCCTGCTCAGATTGTTTCAGTCAGGGACATAGAGCAGGCAGTGAGAATCTGATTTCTGACACTGTGTCCTTCAGTACAGGGTGAGAACCAGTCCGAGTGTCTTTTTTGCTATTTGTTTCCTTCCCGTCACTATAGTACTGGTAGGAGATTGCCAGTCTCCATTAGAAATAAGCCTCCTCAACTCCATTTGAGGGAGGACAGTGTAGAGAAAATATATGGCAAGAACTTGTGAAACACAGCCTGTCACTTCCAGGAGGTGAGAAATAAAAGAGAAGGTTGCTCTGCAGTCTACCACCAACTTAGCTTGTGGAGTGAACACGGGTGGGAGGTTTCCTACAGGGCTATTTGTGGATAAAGCAGCCTAGCAATGTTGAGCATCTGTTTCATTATTAAACTATTATCATTAGCTAATTTTTCAAAGCGCAGTCAGTTTAAGAAGGCGAGCATTCTGCTTTTTGCTGTGTGTATACCTGCAGGTTACTTCATTTTCTTTGTGGATGTTATTACTCTGTTTGATGGTTGCTAGCTGAAAACAGTAAAGTCATTAAAGGGCCATAGGTGCCCTCTGGAGCCCTCTGGATAAAGTTCCTTTATCAACTTGCTGAATGTTGATAAAGGAAAATGCTACTGTAATATAAAATACAATCTGATCACTGCATCTAATTACAGACAAGAGTAAACTGCTAAAGAAGGGTTCTATAAGAATATTATAATTGTGTTTATACAGTATTTCCAGCTTGAAAGCTATGAACAAATATCGACTAATCCTTCCAGTAGTCCCAGAGGATGGGAAGGTAAATCTATTACTATTTATTAAGAATTTGTTTCAATTAACTTTAGCCACTGTTAAAATAACTATGAATTGATGAAAAAATTACCAACATTTACCTTATAACAGTTTTGAACATCTTGGATGCCCCAGTTCTGAGGAGCAGAACTCCTATATATGGTATCTCTTATATATGGGCATCATTTAACTGGAATTAATTTTTGAAGCCTCAGAAAAATGCCTATTACTTTTTATTTCCATTAATATTTAGTTCTTATCAAATACTAAATATTTGTGTTTGTTAAATATTTAACAAGCTATCTGGGGCTTTGTAAAATGTATTGTATTCAATAAACTTACACAGCATTGTATTATTATTACTACTATTATTATCATTTGAGAAAATATTTTTCTGTACAGCATAAAACTGCAGATGTTAGTAGTAATGTCTCGTTTTACAGCATAAGAACCATTGATACTTGTTCCTTTAATTGGTAACATTCTCTCCCAGCCCCAGGCTGGGGAACAGGGGGGGAAATTTTTCATAAAATCATAAGCATAGCCTAAGCCACCTGCAAGGCACAAAATGGACAAAATGCTGGTTTGGCTGCTCCTGGTTTTCAGGTTCTAGATAATCAGTCCTTGATGCTGATTGGCTGACAGCCTCTACAAATTTCTACTCATGTCACGTTGTGCTATGGATGCTCAAACCTTCCTAGTAGAGGAGTGGCATTTCATATGAAAGGCTGCTCTAGGAAATATGGTAGTTTTTCTCCACATCTTAGGGACTGAAGAATTCTTGTTTCCTTTTGTAATGTGTGTCTCAATATTGACTCAAAGATGGGGAGTCATTTCGATCTTTGGTTTGTTTTTTAGTTGGTTGGTTGGTTGCTCTTTTGGGGCTGTTTTTTTGGGGTTTTTTTTTGACAGCGGTTAGACCTTTATTCCAAATTTATACCTAATGTGTAGGCCAAAAAATTGAATATTCTATTTGGAGGAGAAAATGGATCATTTATATTAGTCACATGAGAACTTGGCTTAGTTAAAGTTTGAGGATTTATGCCCTGGGCAATCTTCCCAAAAAAAAAAAAAGCCATAGTTTTGGGATTTTGTTATTTATATTATCGTATATCATTTTGGAACTATCCTCTCCATGCAGAAACATGTGGCAGGTTATGTATCATATTCTTGTTGTTTTCCCAGTGAATGTTTTCTGTACCACTTTGTTATATAAAACTCCTGGATTTGACTCAATGCTTAAATAGTTGTCAGGTGCTTGCAATGGATGGCTGAGTGTCTTGTGCCCCTTTTTTGCTCATGTACGCTGAATGAAAAGCTGCTGTTTGTCACTTGTTTGGCAGGCTCTCAGTGCCTGTACGCAGCTTGCATTAATGCTAATGGGAGCTGCACACACACTGAAGAGGCAAAAGAGCCAGGTTCCTCCTTAATCTACGCAATCAGATAGTGAGTACCTTGTCATAGTACCCAAGGTGGCCTTTTGCTGCCCAGAAATTCAGTCTACCGTACCCTTATTGCTTAAACTGCTTCTAGAAGATAATCAGATTCCTCCCTGATTCTGACAGCTGAAATATGGGGTAGTGTATGAAAGACAAAGCTTGAACGAGCAGTAACAATTGAGTAGGCAAACGGTGCGTGCAGAAGATCACTACATCTTTCTTCCGTTGGCAGTGGAAATCACTGGGAAACACCAGGCTGGTGCAAGTGAAGGTTTTGTGCAGCTTTCCTCATTGTTTGTTCTTGTTCAAATGTAGCTCCTCATACTTCTGCTTTTGTCTATAGGTGGTCTGCTGGGTACCTGGTACCTGCAGCAAACAGTCTGTCCAGGGAGGCTTGATGAGAGGGTGAGCAAGCAGCTGACTCTTTGGCAGCCCTGGACTCTCCTGAACTCCTCTTCCTTCCCTTCTTCTTGGTCTTTTCATGTTTTAAAATAATCTCTTACTGTATGTGTGGTAATTAAGAATTGCCTTTTTTTCCTCAGTATCTCGCAATAAAATTGCCAAAGGAGTTGGGACAGGGCAGAATTCTGCCAGAAGCTGCTTGAAAGCAGAGTCAATACTTCCTCCCTGAGTGGTTCTCTTCCAATTGTTTTCTTTACCAGCTTCCCTCTGAAATGTCTCTGTCTCAATACAATACAGAGTTTTGAAGCTTGGTAATTTCCATACTTACCTGGATTTCCTTTTTATGATACTTGCAGCCCTTTAGGACAAATTAAAGTGATTGGGATTTTTGGTGGCTTTTGTGTCTTTATCTTTGGAAGCACAGATTGAGGCTCCCAGCTGAGACTCTAGGCATACTTAGTGTGCTGCCTGCTTCTGCTTTTTTTTCTTGTCCTGATGTGCTCCTGTTGTTCTTGAGTGCCTCAGCAGCTCTAGAGTTGCTTTTTTCTTCATCAGAGTTGATTACAGTGATTTTGAGACAGGAGAGTCTATTTTATGACCCCTCAGCCAGTCTGAGCATAGTCTTCCCAGTGGAGTTGCTGACCTGCTTTGTATGGACTGGCTTGCCAAAGGCAGCAGCTGTGGGTCTTCATCAGTTGTCATGCCCCTTTTACAGATTAACCTCTGGTCTTTTCCTATGGCATAATTTTGTAGGCATGTTGACAAGCTGCTTTGATAATAAGAAGTGGGTGTGTATCAACTGGGAAAATGTTTTGGCTCACCTTGGAATATTGTATGAGCCAATTAGGTAGCTGCATCCCTCTCGTAACTGGGATCTGGGTGGATAAAGCCAGTGGTTGACTATAGGTGGCAGCAGCTTTCTAATGCTGTTATATGTGCATGTTGTTGGGTTTCTCTAGAGCAGAGATAATGCTTCACCTGGATCTCAGCTCCCATTCTTCTTTGTTTAGCTGAGACTTTTTTAGCATAAGCTTTTGTAGGAAAAAACCTAGCCAGCTTGACAAGTCATTTCTACTCAAAGGATTTTTTTATCAGCAGAACAGGATATGCTCTGATCGTCATGATCCTTGATACTTATTAATTTGTAACTTCTATGTATTTCCAGAACTACAATTCCAGAAGTACAATGTTTAAAAAGATTTCTGATTTCCGACTGCCTTCTCTGCTGTGCTCCCACAGGTTTTCTTGAACTTGGTAAAGGTGTACAGCTTCCTACACCAGCATCAGGCCAGTGCTGCCTTCTGTGTAATCAACCCTCAAACTGGCTTGCTGTAGCAGAGCAGCAGCCTTCAAGTTGCAATCAGCAGGCCCTTGGGGACCCATGTGCTAATTGAGGGGGAGCAGTGGAAGTCTGTTAAAAGCAACTAAGAAAAATCAATTTACTGTGGACTCAGGCTTGCTTACAGGGCTCTGCACCTCCCCTGGAAAATGCCTTCAGGAGTTTGTAAATTGCAAAGGGTGAAAAACACTGAGTAGAATACTGTAAGGAGAAACAAATCTCTGCACTTGGGAATCACCTTTAAATCTGTCATTGTTAATGCAATAGACAAAAACATTTTTGGCAGTGAAGCCCGAACACTTCTCTTAACTGAGCTGTAATGTATTGGTTTGTGAGAGTTGCAGCAAATGTGGTGATAGATGTTCTCCTGAAAAAGAAGAAACCTGCATCTCTCTTAAATCCCTTGAATTGAAAACTAAATTAACTTGCAGTTTTATTCACTAGATCAAAACTTTGCACTTGTCTTCACACCTGATCTTTCATATGCTTGCTGTAGGCTGTTTCTCAGTCTGGTGGGCAGTGCAGCACACACAGTAAAACAGGGACTGCAACAGGACATTTCAGAAATCTCATACCTGAAACTACCTGAAGGCATTTTGAGAAAACTAAATACTTAGGAAATGATGGCTTGTCAAACAAAAATGGTTTGCACAATGGAAACTTTCATCCTGTTTCCAGGGAGGAATTTCAAGTAAAATTCGAGAGGCTCCTTTCGGTGTTCAATATTGTCACTTGCAATGTGAGAGAACACAGTTCAGTTTCTTCCTCTCCCTGAATTAAAACCAGGGCTTGGACTTCATTGTTAGAGACCAGATGAGAGTTCTAGCCAATAAATGACTTGGCAGATCTTAGGAGCTTTCTTTTTTGGTCTGGAGCAAAATCTGAAAAGCCTCTCGGTTTCATTCAGGAGAATGGATGGAATTCTGGAGTGGCATGGGATGAATAAGCCATTGCCACTCACCTGTAGAAACAGTGTATTTTGTGTCTGGACACTTTTTGACTTCTGTAGGCTTTCCTTCAGTATTCTGGCAGGTGAGCATACACTTGCTCTGTAAAGTGCGTAGGTGAATTTCCACATAAGGGCTTTGGTGCTAAATGCAGCTGCACTGCTTTTAATATGCAGGATAACTGGTTAGAACTAGTTTAGCTGTGATCTCTGTATAGTACCTCTTATGGCACTGAGAAATTAAATCTAACCCTTCTTTGTATAGCTGAGAGGGTAGTGCTTCCCATTCCAAGGGGTTGGGTCTTTCCTTGAGTCCCCAGCGATACTTTACTATCTCTTTATGTCTCATAGTGCTCCTTTCACCCCCAGTGTTGCACATCCTAACTTCACTGCAGTCATTTAAAAAAGACAAGTGCTTGGTTTCCCAGGAGTTTGGTGTGTCCTTGCAGAAGCTGTTTTGCGTTAGTCCGAGAATCAAACCACCAGGTGGTAGATGTGTCTCTCTTGCCCTTATGCCTGTTCACTCTGCAGCTTTCCTCTGGCCAGGAAGAGGCAGCAGCATGACTGACTGGTGATATTTCCAGTTGTTGCTGTTGCCTAATGAAGTCCTTCAAAGCCGGAGGGATAATGTTCTGATTTGTAGTCCATGCTCAGAAAGTGGTGGTTGTGAATGAGACTGAGTTCATAAGCTAATACTTTTTGTCTCCTTGTAGAAATTACAGAGCCCCAGCACTACTTATATTTTTTCACAGTCTTCATTCCCTCTTTTTGTTTGTTTGCTATATACTTTTGAGAGGAAACTGTAGTGGGACAGTGAGTGAATGTAACTATTAAATTTTGCTGGAAATGATGAAATGAAAGTGCATATTATATTCATACCTAATGCATCATTCTCCTGCCTTTACCTTCCGGCCCATCACATTCCAGTCTATTTCAGAGATTTAGATGCATTTATGTCAGATCTCCAATCCCAGAATACAATCTACATCCACTTATCAACCCTTAGGGATACATTAGATGTAACTATTATATCTTCTTCTGTCAATAAAATTATAATCATGAAATGCACAAATGTCGTACTTTGGTTTCTAAAAACACCACGGATAAGAATGAGATGAAATGAAAAGGCTGTTATGCTGCATTTTACACATGCTTATATGCAGAAGATTGCCAAAATCTCAAGCTGAGGTATGTATCTCCTTTTTCTGTCTGCTACTAACAAATCTCAGCCCTGAGCAAGCAAGTGCTGCTCAGTGCAAGTGCAAGATCTGACAAAATTACGTTCAAAGATGAATTAGTCTTTTCCTCCATTTGTTCACATGCCACGTCCAGGAGAATCACGAGTGCGTGAGTGACTTGTAAAGGTTCAGCAAGGACTGTCACATACAGATTTCACAGGCCTATCTGCCCAGGAGTACTTCGTTAAGTGAAACCAAGTTAATAAAAATAGTCGAATTTCAGATATATTAGAACTCACTAAACCCCTTCAACACTCTCAAGAAATAAATTGCTCTGAGTTCTCATTAGCTTGCTCAGACTTGTTTTGACTTCTGACTGAAAACATCTGTACAGGAGTTCCTTAGTTAATGCACCTTAAACTTACACCTGTACTTAATTTGGCTTACCTTCCCTAAGTTTCCCTTAATTGCAGACATACCCTAAGTGAAACAAGCCATATTAACTCAGTAGAGTCTGGAGAGCAGTACTCACTCTATCAGGTAGAAGTCCTGTTCTCCCTTTCAGGCAGGCATGGTTAGTTACCTCTGCTCATGAAACAATCATCACTGATGGTAAAGAAAGAATTTTAAATCCTTAAAAAAACTGCACAGCACTTGAAATTAAAGGACTAAGGGGAAGGGAGAAGTTATACTGTGTGCAGAATATTCTGTAATAATCTGCTCCAGTGTGGTTCTGCACTCTTATCTAAATTTTCTGGTATTGACTACTGTCAGAGATAGAGGAGCAGGCTAGACAGTCTCACTGATTCAGGAGCATGGGAATTTTTATACCCTGAGCTAAGCCTCTCTGGCAGGGCTGCAGGCAGGGCTAACAGACTGCATAAAACAGAATTTCATTTTTTAATACCTCTAACCCAAGAATTTCAACAGCTAAAAATGCCCATGTAAAATACTGGTATCTGGCAATTTCTATTGTAATTCTCAAGTTTGAATCTGGAGCTCTTACCTGAGTGCCAAGAAAATAGGAGAAGGAGGATGTCTTAAACTGCAGAAACACCTGAAAGTACAGTAACTTGGTAAAGGATTTGATGATAACTACAAGTAAAGATCAAACACATGGGCTGAGTTGTGGGGTNGTTGACTTCTGTAGGCTTTCCTTCAGTATTCTGGCAGGTGAGCATACACTTGCTCTGTAAAGTGCGTAGGTGAATTTCCACATAAGGGCTTTGGTGCTAAATGCAGCTGCACTGCTTTTAATATGCAGGATAACTGGTTAGAACTAGTTTAGCTGTTATCTCTGTATAGTACCTCTTATGGCACTGAGAAATTAAATCTAACCCTTCTTTGTATAGCTGAGAGGGTAGTGCTTCCCATTCCAAGGGGTTGGGTCTTTCCTTGAGTCCCCAGTGATACTTCACTATCCCTTTATGTCTCACAGTGCTCCTTTCACCCGCAGTGTTACACATCCTAAATTCACTCTGCAGTCAATTAAAAAAGACAAGTGCTTGGTTTCCCAGGAGTTTGGTGTGTCCTTGCAGAAGCTGTTTTGCATTAGTCTGAGAATCAAACCACCAGGTGGTAGATGTGTCTCTCTTGCCCTTACGCCTGTTCACTCTGCAGCTTTCCACTGGCCAGGAAGAGGCAGCAGCATGACTGACTGGTGATATTTCCAGTTGTTGCTGTTGCCTAATGAAGTCCTTCAAAGCCGGAGGGATAATGTTCTGATTTGTAGTCCATGCTCAGAAAGTGGTGGTTGTGAATGAGACTGAGTTCATAAGCTAATACTTTTTGTCTCCTTGTAGAAATTACAGAGCCCCAGCACTACTCATATTTTTTCACAGTCTTCATTCCCTCTTTTTGTTTGTTTGCTATATACTTTTGAGAAGAGACTGTAGTGGGACAGTGAGTGAATGTAACTATTAAATTTTGCTGGAAATGATGGAATGAAAGTGCATATTATATTCATACCTAATGCATCATTCTCCTGCCTTTACCTTCCGGCCCATCACATTCCAGTCTATTTCAGAGATTTAGATGCATTTATGTCAGATCTCC
>VZTZ01037335.1:0-19461 GCA_013400955.1 Drymodes brunneopygia | reverse complement strand
AGCTGGGGGTGCGGGATGGCGGGCCGGGCTGCGGGTGGGCGGGCGTTGTGCCCCGCTGCTGCCAGGCCTTGCCGGTGGCACCGCCGGGCCCCCGTCCCGCCCCGGGCCGCAGCACATGGCCTGCCTCGCAGCACGGTGGGCGCTACTGTGGGATTTTGCTGCCGTCCTCGGCCTCTCCGTGGGCGGGTGGGAGCGGACGGCAGGCTCTGTGTATCCTGAGCGGCACCCACCACGCCCGGGCCGAGGTGAGAAGGCACGGGCACCGTGGCGCTGCTCGCGCGGGCTTTCCCTTTGCCATCACACCAGGTAGCGTGTGTCGTGGTAATTCGGAAGCTGCTCCAGACGCCCCAAAGGCTTCCCAGCCAGGCCTGGGGTCACTGGCATGTAAAAGGTGAGATGAGGTTAACTCCTGCCTTCCGGGTCCTACGTGGCTAGTCCAGACACTGTAATTAAGCGCATTATGTTCCCCACAGGATACCAGCTCCAAAGGTTCAGGGAAGTGGGCAGGACGTACAGATTCCACATCTCTGAGGTAATCGATGTAATTTAAGGAGATACCTATTGTTCAAGTTCCATATGTAAGCCCAGACCGTGCAACGGATTCAATTACTTCACACCCCCCTACTCTGCAACAGCAGCCATCAAATTGCTCGCGAACACTGCTTTCCCTCCGACATTCATATGTGCACCTGAAAGATGGCAGACATCTTAAACTCTGTGAACCTGGAGCCTCAAAAAGCTTGGGAAAGGTCTGTAAGGCTGAAACTTTGTCCTGGTTTTTATTGTTTCCCTGTATATCTCATGAGACGGGGATTTTTGTTAAAAAAACAAAACTATATTTTAGCCAGGAGTTAGGAGTTTGCAAGCCAGACTGACAAGTTCTAAGTTACAAACATTCATGTGCCACTGTTAACATGGCTGTTTCAGATGCATAGGGTGTGTAGAGCTGTGCAATGTTTTGTCAGCTTGTGCTCCATTGACCACTGGTGTTCCTTAAGGAAATTACCATGGGAAAACAAACAAATGCTGCAGGAACATACTTTTTTCTGCATATAAAAGCAAGCAAACAAGCAAAGGAACAAAATCAGGATAGAAATTACTTAGTATTGCAAGTTATTCTTTTTTATTTAAAGTGAATGAAAACTGTTCTGGCATGTCAGTGTTGCAGTTTCTTTTCCGGTCTTCCTTTGGAAAACATTAGGATGACATTAGATCAACAAAGCCTGTGAAAAACACTGGGCTGTTCTAAACAGTGAGCAGGACAGTGCCGAATTTGGATTTTTTAAGGTATCCATCATTAGTCTGTACGTGTTTCCATGGAATGCAGTGGGAAAACTTCCTTTCTTAAGTTCCAGCATTTGTTCTAGCTGTCCAGTTGTTTCACACTGTAACATCAAGATAGAGAGACACTTAAACATGTTGTGTTTATGTATAGGTAAGATATGCTATACTTGCTAATTTTCCAAAGTAATCAAAAATTCAAGAGAAGGATCTTTATGTTACTCCAGGTAATTACTGAAAAATCTACTAAAATTAAAATAGCTTTAAAGTAACTAAGTCTTATGGTTCCCAGAGTGCACAGCAAAGAACCTCACTTTTCTGGGAAAAGTGAGTTCTCTTACCTTGACTGTTGGAAAGGATGGTGATTTACTAGTAGGTGGCAAGAGAGTCCTTAAGCTGTCAGTTTTAACATCCAAAGGAAAGCAAAATTAGAAACAAAGCATTTTGAACCTAATTTATCATAGTAGTCAATAATGTGGTGCATATGTGAACTATGGAACAAAAGAGAATCTGAGAAACAAATGCAGGAAAAAAAAGAGATGAAAAGGGCAGGAACTTCTGGTTTTGTAATTTTGAAAACCACTCTCGCAGTTAGGGAATACTGTGTCCTTAGAAAAACCTAATACATATTTAGTGCTAGTAATATATGAAGCTGTTTTAAATTAAGCAAGATAATTCAGAAAATTAGTTCATTTATCTTTGCAGCTTCTTTTCTCAAAATAATATTATGAATCCTATAGTGCTTATATATACTTATATGTATATGTACTTCAGAGTCCATGACAGAAAGTCTTTCCTCCCACAGGGAGATTTGCTCTCTTCAGAATACTCAGGTACTGATTCTGCACCTCATATGAACACTGCAAGCTCTGGCGGCCTTCAGTTCCAGGCATCTCTTCATAATTGGTTTTAGGTTGAGTGTGTCCTGTGACTGTACACAAGCAAATACAAGCCCCCCACTTCACAGATTTGGCTGGACTATATCTTACAAGCTTAAAAGTAAGCTTATATCAAAATAAGACGTCTATCATTCACCTACCCTGTTCTCTCCACATGTAGCAAGGAACTTCTGGTGACCATTGTTTGGCATTGGCATTAGCGTAACTGCGGATTCACCAGGATTAGGGGACTGATTTGACTGAAACCCCTTAAAAATAGTAACACCACACACACACAGACACAGAACTGGAATCATTTCCTTATACACTTTTCCATGTAGCTGCACAAGGAAGAGACTTTACTCGTGGTTATGCAAAAGCCAGTCCTTTCCATGACAGCCTGAATACAGGTCAGCCTGAGGGGATGATGTTCAGGAGGGGCAAGCATGGCTGCAGAGAAAAATTCCTGTAAAACCAGACCCTCAAGCTCTCTCTTTGGACAACAAGATTAGTTTCCTCCACGCTACCAAGCATCATCCTGTGGATGAGTTGGGAATGGAGGACAGGGGATTGTGTAGTGAGCTATAGCCCATTGTTTGGGATGTTACGGCTTGACTCTAATGGTGTCATTTTCAGTCTCTGATTATTTTAAATCAGATAAACATGGTTTTACAGATTCAAGTCTAAACATATGTTGTTTAAAATATGTATTCACTTCAGGGGAAAGACACGCCCAGAAGCTAAGTATGGTTTTTTTGCATATCATTAATGCACTGAAATCAGACACTGCTTTCAAATAATCTACTTCCAGAAAAGGTCAACCAGACCAGAAAAAGTAAATCAGACTGGGTTTATCAGATTGTTAAAAATAATTTACCTGTTGCTAAATTAAGCAAAACCAAATTAAGGTACTATACATTTCTGTTCTGAATTCAAATGAGAACATCTTTTATAACATTAATAAGAGTTCAATTAATCTAATTACAGGTTTTTTATTCATTTTGCAAAGGAATCTCAAGTCATTACAGCAGACAATTACATATAGTTGTATATAGTTATGTGTAATAAAATCTGCAGGATTAATACCGGGTCAAAAGGACCAAACAGCTACATCTACTAAATACCAAATGATTTTGTCCACTCAGGAATTGGACTTCCCATGTACTTCTGGATCACCTTGTAATCCAAATCTGTGATTGGTATTCATTTCAGATTTTCTACCTTTTATGAGTAAATAAAGTGGTTTGGGTAGTGTTCAGCAGCAAAAAGCAGAAGCGAAGCAGGACAACATTGCTTATACTCTGAGACATCTCAGTTCTGATAGAGTGAGATAGAGACCAATGGCCCATCTATTTACTTTCCTGTCAATAAATTACTGTGTAGGCAGAATTAATGTCCTGTCTGTTTATTCCTAAACTTTCACAGTTCAGTTTTATTGTCAAATAAGATGTTTAGGGGTATCTGAGAGAAGGAAATGAAGAGTTCATGCTCTCAGAATCATTACTGCCTGTTGGAGATTCACTAATTTACTCCATTAAAAAGAATAATCTTAAGGCTAACAAAACCTTTTCTAAAACCATTGCTGGAGGGAGAGATGAACCAGTGAGACCCATCCTGCTTATAAAACAGAAGTGGAGCTGGATATGCTTTTCATGGAGGCTGCTTGCCTACATGAAATACCTTGCAATAGGCAAGAGAAAGTTTTGCCTCAGACAGCTGTCTGGAAGTTACTAGAGAGTCCCACGAAAACTCCATATTGTATGCAGAATTAGCCTTTTCACTTCCTTGTGTATTAACAATCACATGCAATATCACAGAATATTTTTAATGGGAATTACTCTAAATGCAGAGCCTTTTCATCTTCCTTTGCTACTGTCCATTTGGTATAGCAATTGATATTACTTTTAGATTATAGTAGCACTAAGATTTCATGACTTATTTCAAACCCTGCGATTAACCATTGCAATTCCATTTGCATTTGAGGAAAATAATAACATATTCTTAAATAATTTCCTAGTAATTGTGAGTGTCCTTCTAGTGTCTCATAACTCCATGGTAGGAATTATAATTGACTTTATGTGATCTGACAGTGAAACTGTGGAAACCAAATTATGCATAATTTGAATGCCCTGATTACAACCAGAAAAACCATATGAACTCTTTCTGAAAACTTTGCCTAGGGCAGAAAATGTTCAGCTTTTATAGAATTCATCCAAAGAGTGAGTGTTTGCCTCCATTACAAATAAACTTAAAACATCCTAAGGCAATCCACATTAGTGACGATTGTTAATGTCTTCAAGTCATGTCCTGTGTGGAGCTAAGTAGGAAGTTAAGTGCTTGATTGGAAGGACAATTAAACAATCAACATCTACAATGATGTAACTTCAAAGAGGAAAAAAGAAGACTTAGTTTTATGTCATTAAGGAACACTCAAATTGAAATGTTGTCAATTTGAATAAAAATAAGTAGATGTAATTTCAGGATGGTGCTACTGTAATAAAACACCTGCCAGGTCTGTTCTACCCGTTGTTTTAGTTTGTTGAGGGTTGTTAAATAATCTTTTAAAATAAGTAAACATTTTGTGGTAAGAAAGATCAAGAAGTGGTCCAAAGGGAAATCTGAAAGGGTGCTTTGTTGAGTCTAGCAGTGGCTCTTCAGGACAATAATATCTTTGGCTCTTCCCTCCTCCCCTTCCTTGGGGTGGGGGATTATGGTACCTGAAGCTCAAACATATGTTCCTTTCTGCAGTGGGGATGGAAATTTTTGCCACAGGAAAATGGGCTTGAAGGCTGTATCTGCTTAAATAGTCACAGGCCGATTTGTAAGATTTTTATCAGTGCTTTGCAGCCCTGATGTTCAGTATTCACTACCTTTAGGTATGTAACTCTCATTGAAGTCAACTGCTAAAGAATCTCACCGTGAGAAATCAATGGGAGTTAGGCCCTAAATCTTTGAAGAAGTTGTATCTGATTGTCTGTTATAGGGGAAGAATGAGCTGCAGCTGGGACTCATCTTGCATAATTTTAGCAATTTGGATGTTTGGTGTCTCTTCTAAAGCATTTGTATGGGCTTCTTCTGTAGTCAGTGGAAAAAGACATATCCAGGAAGTGATTACTACCTTTCTAAAATTTACAATCAAGGCATTTAGAGTGAATCAGTCTCTGGAGATTTTCTCCTTCTGCCTAAAAAGAGCCTTATGACTAGTTTAGTCTAGACTCTGTTTTTTGATGATTCTCAATGTCTGCCTTCAAACATACACATTAATTAGCTGAATAGAATAGGAGCATATTGATCAAATTTCTTTCTGTAATGGGGATCTGTATTGTTTTTGCATGGCCTGGTTTTGGTAGTGGGGAGGCTACAGGGGGGCTTCTGTGAGAAGCTGCTAGAAGCTTCTTCCATGTCCTGCAGAACCAATCCCTGGTGGCTCCAAAAATGGACATGCCACTGGCCAAGGCTGGGCTGATCAGATGTGGTGGTAATGCCTCTGTGCTAACATATTTAAGGAGAAAGATAAAAAAAAGTTGTGTCATAGTTTTATTTCGGCCAGAGAAGAACGGAGTGAAAGAAAACGTGAGAGGAACAACACTGCAGACACCAAGGTCAGTGAAGAAGGATAGGGAGACGGTGCTCCAAGTGCTGGAGCAGATTCCCCTGCGGGCCATGGTGCAGACCATGGTAATGTAGCTGTGATCCTGCAGCCTATGGAGGACCATGAGGATGCAGAGATCCACTTGCAGCCTACAGAGTTCCCCACACCAGAGCAGGTGGATGCCTGAGAGGAGGCTGTGATCCTGTGGGAGACCCATGGAGAGAGGGGCCCTGCCCCCGTGCTGGAGCAGCCTGTCCTTGAGGGACTGCACCCCATGGAAAAGTGACCCACACTGCAGCAGTTCTGGGAGGACTTTTGCCCATGGGATGGACTCAGATTGCAGCAGTTCACAGGAAGCTGTTGCTTGTGAGTTGGACTCTAATTAGAGAAGTTCATGGAGAACTGTCTCTCATGGGAGGGACCCTATGGGTGCAGTAGGGGAACGACTCCTCTCCCTGAGCAGCAGGAGAAGCCTCAGGTGGTGTAATGACCACAACCCTCATTTCCTGCCTCTTTGATCCACTGGAGTAGGAGGTTGAGCTCAGAGGAGGGAGGGGTGAGGGGAAAGCGTTTTTCAGGGTTTATCTTACTTCTAATTATCCTGCTGTGATTTTGTTAGTAATAAATTCACTTCGTATCTCTAAGTTGAGCGTCACGTTTTGCTCATGATGATATTTGATAAGTGATCTTTCCCGGTCCTTACCTCAACCGATGAACCCTTTGTTGTATTTTTTCTCCTCTGTCGAGCTGCAGAGGGGAGTGAGCGAGTGACTTAGGTGGGTGCCTGGCATCTGGCCAATATCAACCCATGACAGTACCTTAAATATCATTGTAATAGTAAGCAAAATTTATCTCAAATATGAATTGTAGTTTCAAATTTTATTATACCCCTGTGATAGTTTACTTTGTTTCCTGCTGATGTAACAAGTTCTACTAAGGATTTATTCACAGGTTAAATCTTACAAGACTTAGTAAACCAATGGGGAAGTATATGTAAGTGAAGTACCATGTACAAATACATAATGAGGACCATGTGGTAAAAGATCTTGTAGTGCATCACAAACTAAACAAGTATGTGTCAACAATAACAATGTAGGAAGCATTTGGGGTATATAATTTGGAGTTTTCTATATGAGAGAAAGAAATAATGTTCTGGTGAGGACTGAGGTGAAGTACTATATCCCATTTGGAAGTCACGTATTCAAGGAGCAGAATGGAGGAGGCTACAAAAAGCTGGTAGCAAGGTCAGGAGGACAGAGTTTCCAGCTCTCACACAGTGAATACCTAGTGTTGAAGTGCAGCAAGTAGCACTTGACATTTTGCACAAAGCTGTCCCATTGCCATCATTGGGAAACCAGTGAGTCATAGCACACTGTAATGTCATCCAGACTTGCTCCCCACCTTGTGCTCTCTGGTGCCTCTTGCTTTCCCAATTATTATGTGAAACAAAATAAGCAAGCGCTGTCCCAGTAAGAAGTTGGTCACACACACATTGCACCACTTCCACAGCTGTTCAGATAGTTACTTGCAAAAGCTACGTTTGCCAATAAAGTCTGACTTTCCGAGCCGGAGCATCAAAGAGCAGGCTGGATCCAACAGCAACAAACACAGCCTGCAGATCTGAATGGGCTGGGTGCCAGCTACATCCCAGCAGGAGTTGCAACCAACACCGGTCCTGTACACCAGCTGGCCAGATTGGTGAACAAGGGTCTGCAACACACTCTTTGCTTTGATCTTGTAATTTATGGGATCAGGAGAAACTGCAAGGGATCCTGGTATGAATTCTTTTGGGGAACCTTATACAAGCAAAAGTTTCTGTGGCCTCTTGTTCATCTCTGACATTCAGGCAGCACGGTCAGGGAAGTCTGAAATGGAGGTACCGCCTTCCAAATACCCCATTACCTGCCAGTGAACACTGGGAAACTGAGGTTTGTCAATTTCCTAATGGTCATGACACTTCTTTTGACCCTAAGTAGCTTTGTCAAGTGGGTCTTCTGTTAGGGTAAGGTAAGCTAACCCTCAGCATACATTTCCATAATGTTGTCAGTTGTGAAGTTTTCCCTTTGTTGTTTTCCCTCACACGTTTGAAGCCTAGTCATCTTCTCTCAGTAATTTCTCCCTTTCACTAACCTCTCTACACTCTTTGATCTATCAAAGAAAATATTTAGCAGGGCAGAGAGTTGCATATGTCTACTCTTCAAATGCTTTCCTGGTAGTGTGCTGTAATCTCTAAAGTGGAGGAACTTCTGGTTCAGGGACTCTCCTTGCAGTTGAGTTCTCTATTGCTGTTTGTGGAGAGGAAATAAATAGGATAAAAGGGTGCAATGCTTTAGCACTGCTGCAAGACAAATAGTTTAGTGTACAGTTCTCCTTGGACAGTACTGACCTCAGCAACAGAAAAAGCAATCTTCTAGAAAGATATCAACAACACTGTCAGCATCCTACCACATCTGAGGTATGAGGATCTGAGGATGAGAAGGCACAGTGCCACAGGGTGGGATATTATGTACCTTGGCCCACATGTGCAGTGTCAAAATCAAAGCAGTGCTACCACACACATAGTCGGGCTGGGCACAAGTCTGGCAGTGGTGATTAAGAAACTATGGCTTTCACTGATCTGCAGACACTCAATAATTGAGTTATCCATTGAGTGACTTATAATCAGCAAAGTCTCCATAAGGTTGGCTAAGCTACTGCTACAGTATGAATTTCCCAGTTTTGTGGGGGGATTAAAGAAAGAAGCTATAAACTAAAGTAAACAGGAAGAGGCTGTCTGATCATTTTAAACTCTGGGAAAATTACATCTTATTTTAATCATAATGAAAAAAAAATTCCACCACAAATGCACCATGTTACCACATTATATTTTTTGTTCTGATTTTTTACTAGAAAAAACTGCTAATGATAAACACAAAATTACTTTTCTAGAATTTTGATAAAATCCTACATGCCCTTACCAAGTACCACATGTGAGTAATATTTCAGTTATCCCACTGATGTCACTGAGATGGAATTAAAAGTGCTGAAATTTTCAGTGATGGATATTTCACTGCAGCTGTGAGCAGTGTGTTCCTCAGAGACTAATTCTCCTGGGGCAATGTTAAACCCTTGGACTTGCATCTTATTTGTAAAATAATACTATTTAAAATGGGATCAAAAGAGAGCTAGCCAAGAAACTTAGCCTTGTGTATATTTCAGTATATAAATTAATACCATAAATTATAAATAAATGTTCTTTTTACACACATATATGAATGCATGTCACAAAAAATAAACCATTAAGTATGCTAAAATAAAATTAACAAGAAGATAGCATTCAAAGTTAAAACTAAATGTGATTGTCTAAAAATGTCAGCAGCTAAATATAAAGGGGTAGAATTTTGTTAAATTTTTTTAGGTATAGCTGCCTGACTTCTCTTGCATTTTAAATCCTTTGAACTTACCCTACTGCTTTCCAAATACTTCCTTCTCTAATTTTCTTAAACAGATAAAATTAAGTGCATAATGAATTATAAAATATGTAAAAGCAGTTCACACAAATGAATAATTCTACCAGAGAAGTTACTTTGCAAATGCAAACAATCCATTGTTGCCATCTTTATTTGGGAACATACACTGATCTCTGGAGCTGAAACAGACTGTTGGAAAATGACGATTCAAAGAGCACTCGAGCATGTATTTCAGAAGGAGGTTTGGACATAGAACTGTAAGTCCAGTATGATGGATGGCGAGAGCACTGTCTGACCAGTTCACCTTCATGAACTAGACTTAAGTGTTAGACTTATAACAAAGCAGACTTGAATACAGTGGATGGGGAAAGTCATTATAGCTGCAAGCATTCTGAGCATGTTTCCCTAAGCTGTCTATAGCACTACTCCCTCAGCAGAGCAGGTGTGCCTGAACAGCCTTTTGCCTGTGGCCTGAGGACCTTTCCATACCCACAGACAACTTTTCAAGTTGACAGGGTGAGGTGGTGGAGAGCAAACAGAGTAAGTATCCCTGTGAATGAATCCCTACACCATTTTCTCAAGCAGCCGTGGCTTCATATTTTCCCATCCAGCACACTGCCTGCTCAGACCTGCCCCAACCACCCTTTCCACGGTGTGAGCACAGCTGCTTGTGGTGCCTTAGATGAAGCCAGATCATGACTTTTTTGTTTGAGTTATTTTTAACCTAGCTCTGTTCATTTGTTTGGTTTGTCATTTGGCCTCACAAATGGTGCCAGCTGCCATAATGTGAACCATTGGCAAGGCATTAGGGGTCCTAGGTGCACCTTAAATGGTTGTTACCACAGAAGAGGGCATGTCAAATACATTGCGGCCTAAAGAGTACTATTTAACGTGGTGGTAAATCCAGTCTTTGTGTACCGAGTCTGAGTCTAGAAACATAACAGTCCCTTGAACTTAAAAAACCTCTCTCTGCCTCTTCAAATGAATTAAATATTTTTCCATAGGTATCTTTGATCTTGAAGCTTTACTCTCTCAAATGTTGTCTCCCCTGGTTTTGCTTTATGCAAGATCAGAATGGATCAATATGTAGCTCAAACAAAACTAGTATAAGATCCTGAAGACAGCATTAAAAATTGTACTGTCCCATTTGGCAAAATGCAGTTGTGTATTCAAACCTGATCTGTCTCCAGTGTGCACTTCCATTTACTCCAGTAGTGCACAGGTGTGGTATTAATGATCATGGAACCCACAGTACAAGAAAAACAAGCTCATTTTCATAAGCCTGGCAGACATTCATAATGTCAGTAAGTAATGTGTAGGGGCTCAAAATTTGAAAAACAGTTGAAAACAAACCTGACAGCATGCATCAGGGCTTGTACTTTAAGTCCTTCCATTTCTAGTGCTGTCTAAAACTTGTCTACAGCCACAAAGTTTGCATGCATGCTACAGTTCTTCAATAAACAATTTTGTCCTGGTTTCTTGATTTGAATGCTCAGACACCCATTTGTATATTGCACCTGTAAATTCATATATACACATATATATATTTTATATGTACTTGAACTTTCTGTGCGCATATTTAACTTCACGTACTGCATGTGTTTTTGTCACAACTACATTAGGTTCCAAACACAGCTAGCACAGCTTTTAAATGAGACTATCTCTGTGAGCCTCAGGCTCAACAGCCTGGCAGGAAAACCTGCAAATCCTGCTGCACCCCACGGATTTCTGTGATTTGCAGTGTTGATAGAAACGTCCTCCTTGCTGAGGCGTTAGAAGTTCCCAGATGAGAAACCTTCTCTTCACTCTTCTGAACTCACCAAATTATTATGCAACTGCAACTTTCAGTCTCTTTGATGCTAAACTTGGAATATGTTTATTGCCACACATACAGTAAAGAAAACAAACTCTCAAGTAAGGAGGATAACACTGCAACTAATGGGTGTTTTATTGCATGGTTTAAAAGAGGCTCGCATTTCTCCACATGAAAGAAAAGGCTAGGCATTTCTCAGCATCAGAAAGATGCTGTTCTATCCCAGAGTTAATAGTGTTATCTCATATTGTCTATCAGTGACCTTAGCACGGTCCTACAGCTGCTATGGATTTGGTCAATTATTTTGGGAACAAATGTGGTCTATTCTGGTAAATTAAATAGAGTGTTCAATAGACTCTAACACCAAATCTGAAGTGGTGGTTTGGGGTTTTTCTGTTTGTTTTTTTTTGTTTGGTTGGTTGGTTGGTTGGTTGTTTTTTTTTTCTAATTGATCTGTCACAGATCAAATTTTCATCTGAAAACTTCAGTAAAGACCAGCAAAGGGTCTGGAGAGACACTGATGAAAAATGTCCTGTAGGATCATAGAATCAGAGTATCCTGAGTTGGAAGGGACCCACAAGGGTCATCAAAGTCCAGCTCATGATGCCAAGGCTTGTATTCCTTGTTTTAATTTGTGGCTTGAAGGAATGGGTAAAAAGAGTGTTTTATACATGTTTATAATTAGTAAAGACTGTAAACACAACAAAGGACAGCAATAATAAATGCAACTTGTAGATACTAGAAATAGAGACAAGGAGTAATTTAAGCCTCCATTCAGCAAACAATTATAGAGCTGTTTATTTTTAAGATTGTGAGGGTCTTTTTAATTCCAGCAGTCTACTCCTATATCTAAAGTCACAAAAGACATGAGCACAGTGTTTTCTGCAGATTATTTGTACAACACATTAAATCCATATATATAGTGAAGTGTACTTTGAAAATTAGATTACAATAAAGGAGATTACTTAGAATGCAAGAAAATTCATACAAAAGTAGGTGTACAAGTGACAGACCAGGAAAGTGCTGTGCTTTAGCTGACCACCCCCTGCACAGGGGAAAGATTGGAATCTGTTTCACCCAACGGGATATTTGACACTTTCATTAAGTTCATGTGAAGATGTGGGTGTGACAAGCCACTTAAGAAGCATTTGCAAATAATGTCTGCTTTTAAGAAAGAGGCAGAGCGCTCCCACATTACATTAAATAATAATTCTAACTGAGCTTTTGTAAGGTATTTATGTGCTATTTCTTTGCTTTTTGAGGTTGCCTTCCACTGAGTGGTCATAAGTTGCTTTGAGGAGCCCTTTCCAATGCACAGCAGTAATTAGAGCTGCAGGAGCCGCCCGATTAGCTCTTCCTTCCCCGGGGTGGGGGCCGTGCCCGGGGCACGGGGAGCGAGCGGGGCTGCGCGGTGCCAGTCCGCTCCCGAAGGGATGTCGCGGTCCTTGTGGTGTTCTCCGGGGGCACAGGCGTCCGGCCGCGCTCTTACTGAAGTCCCTGGGGTGTTTGTCGCCTGCTACTGACGGTATAAGAAAACCCTTAAAGGAAATGCTCGGACAGACAGAGTAGGTAGGCAATAAAGGTGTTGCCAACCACTTTTTCCTTTCTGAAAAGAAATATGTTTGTACAATTAAACACACTTCAGGTATTAACTCCTTTTGATTTTACAAATTCACTATTTGGAAGCTGATTAATCAGCATATTGAATGACACTAATCCTTCCAGATAGCCCCTTGGTAATTTAAGAGCATCATTGGCAGATTCAAGTCTGTTTACTCCTCTGAGCTCAGCACAGCAAAATGCTTTTACTATAGTGAAATGGTTACACCTTTTCATGTTACCTGAAAGAGGTAATAAATATGTGTTTTAACAAAACAAATGAGAGACCTGTTGTGAAGTCTCAAGATGTTTATTGCCTAGGAAAGGGGGAAAAAAAAAAACCTTTTAGCACTTTTTAGATGTTAGTTCATTTTAAGATTAATTTAGGATGACTACAAAATATTGAAAGGAAATAGAATAAAAAATTAGACTCATAAAAATTTTGAAATCAATGGGATGATTGTCACTGTTTGGATTTTTACAAGCAGTCAACTTCTAATTTTTTTTTTTCCTTAAGGAATATAGCAAAATATTGTTAAAACAACTGCATTTATGTACCAAAAGAAACATGGTGAAACCAACTGCACTTGAGGACTGCCAGGGCTCATCCATGGTAGGTTTGAAGGGAACCTCTACTAAGATGTACTGAAGAAGAAAATTAGTATGAAAAACAATCATATTTCTGGTTGTGCTGGTGGGAAATTGCCAAGGAATATATTGTTTCATTTTCTACCTCTCTACCACTGAACGGAAAGAACTTTATTTAGGGGAACAAGGTTTTGCATTTAAGTAATGAAAAAAAGAGCACAAAAACTTTTGTTAAGGGAATTGCTTATACTAAATAAACACAAACAAACCCACAACTGCCCAACTCAAAAATAAAGAAAAGCAAAAAACCATAAAACCAAACCCCACAATGCATATGCAACAATGGGTACCAGTAAGGAACTTGCAGTGCTTCAGTTCTAACTAGTTTATTTCCTTGATTTGTGACCAAATATCCATCAGACAGCGGACAATGGTTGTGAAACAAATGGAGAACAGATCAAAAACCAACCCCTGCACTTGGACTATGAACTGCAAAAAGGCAGGTGCCCATTTACTTCATGCACTTTTTCTGTCTGTAGACAGATTTCTGCTGGTGATGGGCCTCAGCTAAACTCATATATGTGGTGCAAGCTTTTGTGCCAGCCTACAAGTCCTCTGGAGCTACTACTTTATCCTGCCTGTTTAAACAAAACTCCATCTTACAGCTTTGTCCATAATAGGGACTTACTTCCTGAGGTGTTTTCTCCTGAGATATGGCTACCTCTGGAATATGAACACTCTGCCCTGAATAGATCAACAAAGTATTTTATTTTGCATATATTTCCTGCTTTATAGAACTGTAAGAACACTTGTCTCCAGAAGGCATTCTTTGATATATATCTCTGTGATTAGTAATGCTGTTAGTGAGTTGATCCTTATCCTTGGAGTAGCATCTCAGTAATGTGAATTGCAGCATGTGGTGGTTTCTATGTGATGGTTAATGATGATGGACCATGCATCCCAGTAACTCATCCCTTTCCAGAGAACATGAACTTGAGTTTTCATGAAGTGCTAATACTGCTCCAGAAAGTGCAATTCTAGCTCCCCTGTACATTGGGAACATTTTCTCTCTCATCAAAGATCTGAAATTATATGATATTTTATGAAAATCATCTAAAAATCCTAAAGATATAAAAATCCTGGATTAGGTTTACCAGTGACCTCATCACTGGATGCATTGCCGCTAAGTTCTTAATATGACATTAAGATATAACAGAATTCTGTTTTTCATACTTTTAATATAGGTGATTTTTTTCCTGTCTTTGTTTTGCATTCCACAATATGGAATCATGCCATCCAAGCCAAGACATTTGCAGTCAGTCTGTCTCTGTCCTGAGTTTCTTCATCCTTGCTTCTTCTCTAGGAATAACTTCAGATTGGAATTTGAGGAAGGAAAGCTGGATCCTTGATTGAAAAAAAATTTATTTTCTTAGATAAAGACATCATCTCATTTCAAACAAGTAATATTTGTTAATGTCATCACTTCCAGACATGTCCATACTACTTTATTCTTACATAAATTATGTATTTATAACAAATACTTTATATTCCTCTAGAATATGAACTGCTTCTGACAGAAAGTCAGGAATACCAAATATAGTGAAACTTCAGAATCATGGAGTAAAATATTTTGTACTTCCAGAGGAAAGCAACAGAAGTGCCATTACAGAGGTATATGAAACTGTCACATACAGCAGTAACAATTCCATTTTCCATGTGAGATATGCTTCCAGAACTTTACTCTCTCTGGTGTTACCTGTGGTTTCCAGATGGAATTTTTTTAAAAAATTATTAGTAGTAGTATTTTTTAACATATTTTTCTGGTTTTGTTTTTTCACTTAACGTAAAATTACTTATTACAGACAAGAAAATATGTCTCTTTTGCTCTATGGAAAATGTAGCAGTTCACATTTTCTTTAAGTTTGGAAACACTGAGCTCTTACTTGAACTTGTTTAATAAAGGGGAATTTCTGATATTGGCATGGAATAACTGTAGAAATGTCTTTCTCTCTGGAGTAAGGATTTAAATTGCCCAAGATACTCAACGGTTTGAAAGCACCATTAGTATTTCACTTTTCAAATTTCCATTTGTGCAAATATGAGAAAATGAAGGAATGTCTTTTTCTGGTTGGTTCCTTTGCAGAATTTCAGTGCCTCTTTTCTTCAGCTTGTTCTTCTAGTTCTGTTTGCCCTTGTAACTTAAAACCAAAAGGGAAGTGAATAGTTTGAAAGAAAGATATTTGCTTAACAGCTAGTGGCTCCAGCTAAAAAATCTGCAGCATCCCATTGCTCTCACACGCTGAGTGAGGCAGTCTGAGGTTTGATTGCAAAGCTTATTTTTAATTTTTTCTAATTAATTTAATAGGCAAGAAATTGTCTATTTCTTACTGTAAGTAGATACTTTTCTGAGACTTCTGCAGTGATTTAGCTAGTTTTGGGTGCTTTATTCTACATTCTTCTAAGAAAATGAAGTCTGGAGGATTGACCAGTCATTCCATATTTTTGTCTGTGAGGTCATCCGGGATTAGAGTTGTCCTGTGCAGGGGCAGGAATTTGACTCAATGATCTTTGTGAGTCCATAGAATCAGAGCAGAAGGAGTCCAAAATGAATACCTCTGAAGTATGTACAGCATTAGTTTTCTTCTACTCATTCACAACAATTGCTCAATGTAGTGTGTATGTAAACCACAGGTTTTTGTTTAATAAATGACTGCAAAAATATCCTTTTGGGGCTTACTTTGTGGATAAATCAAGTCAATTTATGAGCAATTTTTAATAGGGTTCTGCTGTGTTCATTCTACCTATCATCAGGCAAATCCGTTGTAGTTAAACTCTCAGTATTTGGATATTTTCCCCTTTTTGATTCTTCAGTTGCTATAGGAACAGAGGGTATGTTAATGGCGTCCAAATAAAAATATTTTAACCAGTTTCTTTATATGGTAAGAAATTTAAAGCCTACTTCTTATAAGTCTTCCATTATTGCTAGCATAACAGAATAAATCTGAATTATTCTAGTGTCAACAGTCTTCAGGTAAGTTGTGGAAGAGACTTTTCCACCATAAAAAGTCTGAGATTCATAATTTTTTTCATCCAAAAGTTCACCCAGAGTAACCAGTCTTCCCTCAAACTCACTGAGCAGAATGGGGCATAACAGTGTGCCAACTTTAGCATGTGTGATCATATCCATACAACAGCATTGTGCAGTGGGAAAAACCCTACTTCCAGGTTTTCAGGTGCAAGTTTGTGTTGCTTCTGCACATTTCAAAAGAGGAAAAGAGTTGCCCATACACTCTAGAGCAAAATCTGGTTCTTTGCCCCTGCAGTAATAACAGAATTACTTGTATTTTTAAACTATTGTTCAGAAAAGTCTGTTGCTATAAAGAATAAGTCACATGCAGTGTGAATAATGTTCTGCACATACTAAAATACCCCATGAGCTAGTTAAGGAAAACTGGTCAGCAGTTCAAGGAACACATTATTTTCATGTAGAAGATTCACTAGAAGGAATGAAAAAGAAGCAAATAGGTACCCAATTAATTTATTTAATCGTAGACTTTTTACATTTCTCTTGATTAAAATGGGGAGAGTTAGTCATCGGCCTTGAAAAGTAATTAGAATACAGAATCATAAAGAATGGAAGGAAGAAATGATGGAAAGAAATTAGTTCTATCTTCTGAAATCTTCATCAATTTTTCTGTTATATTCCAGTCTTCATTACTTATTTTTGTCTAGAATAAGTTCACTTGACTGTATATCTCTGTTGAGCCTATATTCCCCTCAGTGATATAATGAAAGGTCAGAAATATTAGAGACCAAATTCATCACTCACTTGCCCAGTCCATTTATGTGGCAATCTCACCACATTGTGTGGTTACAGGTAAACAAACAGGCCCCTCTCTAGGTAAAAGCATATGTTCAATTAGGTTTGTGTGTCAAAATAAGTGATGTGTAAATCTTTTCCTATTTTTGCAATGTAATATGGGTTTAGTTAGTTAATAGCTTCAATAGTAAAAAAGGAGCTAAATGTATGTAGCAAAACTGGTTAGTGTGAATTCATGTATACTTTTGGAAAGCAGCTTTGGAAATATGGAGTGTATAATTTTCTCTGAAAATGAAAATCTTAAAAAACTCCAAAGCATAGTAGTTCCATCTCCCTGAATAAAATAGGCTTATTCTTTATCTCTGAACATCCTTTGTTTGCTATAACCCTAAGGAACGGTCTGTGCAGCTAGTCCTGTATTCTTCATCTCAGGAGCAGTACAGTAGTGATGAGATACAGTCAGCTCTGTCATTGAAACTATATGGGGCCTGCACTGTGAACCAGAGTAAAGCATTGAAAAAAATGCTGAAATAGTAAAATAAGGAGACTTCTCCTTATGTTCTGTACTGGTTTTCTATCTTAATTTCTAGTCTGTCATCTACTATATTTCTCTGCATTTGTCTTTCCCAAAATCCATCTCCTGATGCCAGCATGACTTTATCTTCCTGCATGTCATTACTATGCTTCTATACTTATCTGCTATCAAGAAAATAACAGTGGAGTTAGCTTCTGAATAGTAGAACCTCTTAAGACATACTCTATATGCATTTCATTCTGGATGATGTTTGTGGGCTCCCCTGCATTCCTTCTGGTTTCAGTTACTGAACTGTTTCCTTTCAGAACATCGGAAGATAATGTCTAATTGCAGCCTTCTTCACTTGGGTGAAAGATTTTGGTTCATGGAGTTTCCTAGTTATTCCAGATCCAATGTCAGAGAAACATTGAAGTCATGAACTCTTCAAGACCCAATTTGCAGGCAGATAATGGAACAACAAGTGAGGGTAAACCAAACTGGATTTATCCTTCTGATTAGTGTGCACTGACTGTCAACTGGACTGAAAGATCATTCCCTTTATCAAATGGATTTTCACAACATCTAGCAGTTCTCATTACAGCAAGTACAGAAATACATGGACTTCTAAAGTTTTCCCACTTGTCAAAGACCTTACTGACAATAATGAGAGTGGGTATCTGAACTATCTTGATGACTTCTTATTTTCAGACCCTTAGTATGTTGAAAATCTGAATTTAGATATTTCAGTAAAGCATGTTTATCTACTTGTTTATCAGCTTATGTTATTGTAAATTGGCAGAAATATTTTAAATATTATTTGCAGCATTTTGAAGGGAAAGAGGATGTATAAAGCGTTGTTTCAACTTTCAGTGTTTTCAGTGTCTGGAATAATTTTTCAGGACCAAAAAGGCATACTTAGAAGTGCTACCCCAGATATATATCTGCACCTAAACTCCATGTCAAATATTCTGAGTACCTGGAGAATATTGAAAAGGCAGTCTTGTTCTTTGTGGTACTATAGATTTACATTTCTTTCCCATATAATGCAACAGTGGTATTTTAGAGGAAGAACAATCAGAGATTCTCTGATATTCAAAATGAACATGAAATATAAACTGACAAAGTCTGTAAAACAGATGATGAAGCAACTATATATTTTACTTAAATACTGTCACTGTATGTACTAGATGTCTTTGTTTAATTCATGGAAACATTAATTACGGTGCTAAACCTCTTCTGACAGGCAAAGTATAACAAGTCTTCAAATTATAAAACACACCTAATTTCATCTCAACCACTTTTCTATAAGCAAATGCATGAGTGTGTCTCCAGAACTACACAATCTCATCTACATGGAAACCTAAATATTTAAAATTAGTATCACTATNGCATATCTTCTGTGCAGAATAAACACATCAGTTGTATTTTTCAGTTTATGTTGTAGCAAATTCTTCTTTAGAGGTCTCTGTAACTTACAAGAGACAATTTTGTCCAAGTTTATTCTCCTTCAGTGTGAATAACTGCACTATGCTTTCTTTACTGAAGTAGGGAATTTTAGAGCACACTTCATCTCACCTATTTTAGACAGTTACTTTAAGATGGGATGAATCACTCTTCAGATTCTGTTGATCATATAGACAAGATTTCAAATTATATAAAGAGAGACACTTCAATATAATCTAATAATAGATTCTAATGCGCGTTGCATCCTGTCTTCTATCACCTGACCTCACAGGAGAAGGAATATATGCAGTATTCCTCAAAGAATTTGATAGGCATCTCTCATAGGATAAAGGCCAAGACAGCTGGGACTGTTCAGCCTAGAGGGGGGTGTCTCATTAATGTGTTCAAATATTGAAGGGAAGGTACAAAGAAGAAGGAGTCTGTCTCTTTTCAGTGGTGCGAGTGACAGGACCAGAGGCAACAG
>VZTZ01037334.1:25455-37260 GCA_013400955.1 Drymodes brunneopygia | reverse complement strand
CCTCACTCTTGTAACCAGTGACACGACTNCCAGTGACATGACGAGAGAGAATGGCCTCAAGTTGTGTCAGGGGAGGTTTAGGCTGGTCATCAGGAAAAGGCTCTTCACCCAGAGGGTGGCTGGGCACTGGTCACAGCACCAAGCCTGACAGAGTTCAAGAAGTGTCAGACCAATACTCTCAGGTACAGGGTGTGATTCTTGGGGTGTCCTGTGCAGTGCCAGGAGTTGGACTTGAAGATCCTGATGAGTCCCTTCCAACTCAGCATCTTCTAAGATTATATGATAATACATTCCTCCTCCAATCAACTAAACTATTCACAAGAATCCATTTACATATGGCAGTATGCACAATACAAATCACCGAGGTTTACATTTCAATAAAAATAGCTGTAGCCCACTAATTATTATGAAGTGCCTACCCTAACAAAGACATAGTGCTATGTATTTTACAAGTAAATCCTTGTGCACCAGTATCTAAAGCACCTGTAAGAATGGGAAGGAAAAGCAGGTTATCAGGAGGAAGCAACTTGGATTCACCAAGACGAAATCATGTGTGACCAATGTGATACCCTCCTACGACAGCTTCGGTTGATGAGCACAGAGCAGTAGATGCTGTCTATCTTGACCTCTGAAAGCTTTTGACACTGAATCCCTTAACATCCTCACAGGAAAGCTCAGGAAGTGTGGGTTAGATGAGGGGACAGTGAGGCAGACTGAGAACTAGCTGAATGGCAGAGAGTTGTGATAGGGATCCAGAGTATATTCTTCAGTATATACTTTGACCACTTCTCTTGCTATATCAAAACACGCTCTATTATGTCTGTTGTGAACTCTAGCCATTACAAGCTGATAATTGAGTTATCAAACTATATATATACACAGAAGTGAAGTCCTGTTGTATTTTCATGTCACTGACTTTCACTTCATATATTCCACATCTCTTTCAATGCATCATAAAATAAATATTCAAGTAACTAGCGCAAAATCAAAGGTATGAGGTAACGAAACAAACAGATGACTGTGACCAGATGGGAACTCAATAAAAGGAGTGACAAGAAGAATGAAGACTGAAGTGGGAGGTAAAGGGAAAGCTCTAGGATAAATCTCCCACTGTATTATTTCCATATAAAACTCCAGTGCAATTCAGTCTCAGATTACTTTTTGCAAGCAACAGTACGCACATGAACTACTAGTTGTGAACAAAAAACCAAGGTCTTAGAAGTAGTTTAGAGAACCAAGAAGTTGTTAGTTTCAGAAGTTTTCAGGAGTTAAGGAAGATAGTTTTTTTTTCAGCTCTAGCTCATACAGGTTTAGACCAATGAAGCAGGGTGATAAAAGCACCACATGAAAACCTAATGAAGCTTTCTAGAGAAGAAAAGCAACATTTAGAAGGTGGAATGAAAGCTACAACCAAAACCAAGGATGGTCTTAATCTAAACACTCTTGCCCTAAAGAAAGTGGAAATCTAGCAGAAGCCTTGAAAGACAGATATTAAAGCAGCTCACACCTGTCCATGGGAAAGATCTGACAAGAACTATTTGCAGTAAAGGCCAAGAGTCCTCAGCATGACCTGGGAACAAACTGCACTGTCCAGAAAGTTAATAAAGGTATTATAGTACACATAAAGACTTTTTTTTGAAGTTGTATTTTAGGTATAAGCATTTTTGTCCAACAAATTTTATGTCTGAGATTGAGCTACTTGCTAAGCATTCAGCATTTGGCTGCAATCAAGGCTGAGAGTTGAGCTGAATACCCTCCTTTCAGTCTCAGTAAAAAAGGAACATTAGGTCTTTTACACAACAGCTGAAAAAGCAGGGAAAAAAAGCAGCAAAAAAATGCTGTGCAGGAGAGAGTTGCGTGGGGTTTTCTGGGTGTCGTTTTTTGAATTTTAAGGGGGGTTTTTTTAGTACAGTACTTGCTAGACAGGCAGACTTGAAAACATCAGCAAAATAGCTGCTTGTTGCACTTTGTTTCTACTCTGCTCAAGCAAACGAGCTCTGTTTACATGTTCTGTGTAAATAAACAGCACTGCACATACACACACATAAACTCACAACCTTCAAATCATATAATCTATTTCTCTTCCTGAGAAGAACAACTTGGCAAAGCCTCAAGTATTAGCTGTCTCCTGGGCTCTGAGAGTAGAAATAATCCATGCCAGGTTTTCTGAATACCGATGTCAGATAGCCAGGTATTGACTAACACACATTGCGGCTGTGTCTTTTGCCTGCTCAGCTACCTTGCAAAGGAATTGAGCAGTATCTTGATGCCTGCAGCTCAGATTAACAATTGGCCTTCCAGTCTACCTTGGAGATATAGCCTTGTTTAGAATGAGAGTAATATGATTCTTTTTGCCTTTTTCAAGCTGGAACTTTCTGACCACTATTATCAGACATCTCTTTTCTGGACCAGACCACAGAGAAGTGGGATGTGAGATGGTTTATGCTCCAGAGGTGTTTACTATTATTATGCATCCCTGTGCTGTGCTACCTCAAATGGATTTTGTGACAAGCACAGATACCAGTTCAGCAGAGTAAGTAGCACTACTTCGTTTTGGTCATGCCTGAGCTTTGCCTTCATTAGATGTATGAGCTTGACACATCCAGCAGTGTAAGTCTGAAGCACAGAGTATGTATCTAACACATGGTAAGAACATACATCACTCTTCCTTTCCAGAAACATAGGTCTAAAAACTAAATAGGAGATACGTAGTAGACAAAACTCTCTAATACCAAACTTCCAGGAGACTGAGAAGCAGTAGCAAAGCATTTGTGCATTTCATATCCTCAGCTAATTTCAATCTTTTGGATGTCCGTATCAGATGGCCAAAAATCCAAACAGACCTAGATCCAGTTTTGACAAATGCTACTAGGCCCCCGGGAGACCAGTGTTAGGCTATCTGATTAAAAGCTAACCATAACAGAAATAGATCCAGCAAGGATCAGAAGCAAAACAACAGGTCAACCCTAAGAACCTCAAGAGCAAAAATGGAGCATGTGAATCAGCTACTCCTACAACTAGCAATTAGACCATATTCCCCCAGTGTGAAACCTACCAAGACGAGTCAAAGAAGAAGCTCTTCCCAAAAAACACCTTGAAAACTAAAGGTTATTGCCTTAAGGGATATGAGATTTATCATGGGATGCAGGGAAGAACATTTTGGGACTGTGTAAAGCTTACCACAGTACTGTGAGAATAAGCAAGATGCTATGAAATGTTTAGAGGAAGGCATTAGATGTGGAGAAAGACTGGTATAAAAGTGGCTAAAGGAGAAATAAGTAAGGGAAAATAGCAAGTAAAAAGGATAAATGGGGCAGGTCTGTCTGGTCAGTGCACTTGTCTGACTAAGTCCTGCCCTTGACCATGACAGTCCATCCTATATTGTCATTAAACCCTATACCTGTCTTTGTGGATGCACTTTCTATTTTGAGTATGTGTGAACTCAAACCAATTTCAAGTCAGGCTGGCCAGCATGTAAATAAGGTCCAAGTGCCAGCAACTGGATTGAGAACATGAATCTCAAGGGCTCATGCATTTAGGGGCCAGAAACCACACAGAGCATTTAAAATTGGCTGGGAGAGCACACAGAGTTTGTGTGTTTCTGCAAAAATTCCCCTAGTAGACTTCCATTGTGAGGAGCTGGAAAGGAGGAAAAGGACAGGGCTGCCCACGCAGTCCTTGCCTCAATGCTCTGTGTGTGTTTATGTGGGTGTCAGTAAAAGCCCTGGTTTGAGTTTGCTGCCCTGCAGGGCCAGCTGTGCATGCATTTTCTGTACGTGAGCGTGTGCATGCACACACACCCATGAGGAGTCCACAGTCCTCACTGGCTGGCCCTGGGGACACAGCAGTTCTGCCCTTACCTATTTAGCTACGACAGGAGATATTGCCCCTGGGACACAGAGCCCTCCATGCCTGGATACCTCTAACAACTGGCATAGCTAAAAGGACACATACCTTTAGCAAGTTTCTTAGCAAAGCTATCAGTAACACTTAGAAGGTGAAATGTCTAAATCTGCCTTAGATTTGAGTTTGGGGTAGTCTTTAAGACTTTTAGTTGCAGACTGCTTAAGCTGTCCTGGCATGTGTTAGAACACACTCCATGCAGTTTTGCTACGGCATTTTTTAAAGCACTGAGTATTTAAATGATAGTAAAAAAATGTATTGGCATTCTCAGACACCATCCTGCTTCAACTGGATGACTTTTGGTTCTTTTAATAGCCCTTGAAATTCCTATGTGCTAAACACATTTGAAAAGAATCTTGACCAGTCCTTCCCTGTATGTTTTCTCTCCAAGCCAGGATTCATTTAACAGAGAAGTAACATAAAAGAAGCACACATATAGGTGAAACAGTATAGATTTCAATTAAACTGCAAGGAACACATTTAATAAGATTGCCTTGGAGAAACCTGTGAAGAGATTTCCTTTAAGAACAACATCACTTTTAAATACCAATAGTCTGCACAAAAAAAGTATGCATCCACTGGCAGCATACTGCAGTTGGGGTGCCCAAGAAATAGGGTCTAAGCTAATTTATTATGTCAGTAATCCACTCACAAATATCAAGAGTTCCTGAGAGAAAGAGGTAGAGTTTTTCCTCGATCACTGATAATTTCTTTGTAAGTTCATTCTTTTACTTCTGTTGTGGAACATAAGCATTCTGAGGATGGCTGTATCTCTCTTTATTTGGCTTTCTAGACTAATACTTTGAAACATTAATTACCTGGAAAGGAGCCAAGTCAGATTTCTAAGTCCACGAAGACTGTTTGTACTCTTATTTATAACATAATGAAAGGTTTTAATTTATAAAAATGTACTTCAGAATCACTATGGTTGATGATCTTTTCCACACTTTAGGGAAGTCTTGGTCCAAAGCTGTATTAGTCTTCTCGAAGCTGGCACTTCTCATAGCTAAGACACCAAGCAGCTGTGGAAATTCCTGATTCTTGTCACATATGCAACAGGAGCTGTCAGAAAGGCTTTACAGTGTCATACTGGGGATGACAAAGCACCACTCAGAGGAAACCACCACACGTGGTCTCCTAAGGGTAAGGTAATCCTTTTATAGAAGGATTCATAAAGAGCAGAGCTAACTCCAAACATATTCCATTCTAGTTCAAGGCATGAAATAAACAGAGGTGGATAGTGTCTGGTATGTGAGCATAGCAGGAACTGAGTGCTTCCGTGGACAGTGGCTGCAGCAGCAGAAGATAACAATGAGAATCTGCAGGTCCTGATGCTGGGTACAGAATAGCAGAAGAGCTGTCCACTGAAACCTACAGGAATTTCAAACCACCTTTCCATCTCAACAGAAAAAAAAACCTGCTAGATATTCAGACACAGCAGTTGCAAGAGAAAATAATGCTGTCTCCTTCTAGCACTATTAATGACAAAAAAAATTTTCCCAGTTTCTGCCAGAACCACTAAACGTTAAGCTTTGACCATGCAGGACAGAAATGTAGCTTAATAGGCGTTTCTGCTGCAATAGTATGACCTTCTTTGCCTCCAGGAAAGATACACACTATCGTCATGCACACTAGTACTGAGCACCAGAAGCAAGGATGAGTCCTTGCCTTCTTAGAAAGGCTGTGACCACCCCAGTAGGTTTGGGGCACAGAAGTTGCTTCATGAAAACAAGGCACTGAATTCTCCAAAGTTTTCATGTTACTCCAATGACATTTTACCACATAAGAAGTAGGTTCAAGAAATTCTCCCTTCCATGGAATTAGACTGCTCCAAGTTTGGGGAAAAGAAGTCTTCATTGAAGAGTAACCAGCCCAACACTTAAATACAAAGGTTTCACAACCTCTCAAGAGAAGAAAATACAATTTTTTAGCAAATGAGGGTATCACCAATTTATGGCATTTGCTATACTAGCAGACATCAAGACAAAATTAGGACACTTTTATTAATACAGAGAGGTTATTTAAAGAGCCTTCATTAAACACAATGGTCAAAACGTCACACAAATAGAACATCTACATGGGATGTGGTTCTGGTTTTGAACATTGCCCAGTCAGGAAAGAGACGCAATCAATCAGCCTGACTGACATAAAGCTATAATGAGACGAGGAAAGTTGTGCAGATAAATTTGGTCAAGAACATAGGCAGAGCTTGGAGCTGCACACATTTCTTTCATAACTGAAGCTTTAAAGAATAAAAAGAGAGAACGAGAATAAAGCAGAAAAAAAAGGAAATCGCAGTTCACTATCCATCTAGTCTCAAATATCACGATGAGTTTGGCCGGCATCCTAGATGAGATAAATTTCAGATCTGTTTTTAAGGCAACAGTGACTGTTTAGATTTTGTCAGTGATCACTCAAGACTAAAGGTGAGTTTTGAAGAAAATACAGAAGCACCTAAGGCAGAGACTGGTTCAGGAGTGTAAAATTCCTGAAGACAGAACTAGTAAAAGACCGTTTGGTCACAACACCCACTGGACAGAAAAGGTATTTTTCAGTCCACTGGGAAGTTTAGATGTCCTCCAAACTGTGTGACAGGAATCACATCAAGTTAAGAGATGGCACAATTTCCTGATAATATGCTTATGAACACAAAATATACAACTAAATGAAATGCTTAAATTTGCATGCATTTGCCTAATCTGTTCCTAGCATCCCTCAGTAACTACATCAATTCCAGATCAATGAAAACACATGTATCACAACACAGTAAATTCACCGAATTACATGAATGTCTAAACATTTTATCATTGATTTGTAAGTATATAATATGAATGTGCATATAATATGAAGACACAGCAAACCACAAATTAATTTATCCTGTAATACACTACAGCAACAACGGAAATGCAAACTTTGGGCATAGGTACACATCATTTTATGCAATCTATCAGGTAACGTTCCTTTGCCACGCACCTGGGGGCTGGAGTGGACATTTTAGTGAATGTGACCAAGACAGAGATTAGGCAAAAAGTTTCAAGACATGAAACAGACTAAATCTATAATACAAAAGGCTTTGCTTAAAATGATCAATTACTTTTTCCAGACATTTTATCCTGGGATAGAACTAGAATACCTCAGAAAGTATACTGTGCAAGTCATACTTCTCAAATTTTTTACATACCTTTGTTTTTTAGCCATTAAATAACGGTGTTCAAACCCCCACTGGATTGCTCGAGTTAGCTTCCAGTGATGAGTTCTCATACAGGAAAACCTCATACAACACCCCAGAACTTTCCATCTCTCCCTTTCACAAAATTCTCTCATTTTAGTCCCAACTGGAAGAGAGAAAATCTGAGATTTCAGTTTTCAACGGTATATCAGAAACTTCCCTGTAATAAATACCTCACAAATACCTGCATGATGAAAAATTGTTACTCATTTAAAAAGAACAATTAAAGAAAAAAATTAAGTAGTGCACAGGCCATCTGAGCCCTATGCTGTGAATTATATATTTCAGTTGTTATTAAATATCAAAGTACATAATTTTTTTACCTATAGCAGAAATTCCAGACAGATACAGAAATAAACCAAGTCTATGCCTGAAAACCAAAATAAACTTTAAATTCTCAATCTTTTCAAGCCCTATTGATAAACTGACAGAGGCACTACCAGCTCTAAAAGAGAGTACACTGTCCCCTAAAAATATCACCTCAAGTGAAAAACATGCCCCACAAGTGGCTGCTTCTATATAGGCTATTTCCATTTTTTTCCTACACAAGGACAATGGCATGTTGCAACATTCCTTGCCTCCACATCCCTTTCATACTTCACTTAAGAGCCTTGCACGCTAAAACAAGTGAGACTGTGAAACCTTAAATATGAAAACCACCCAGAACTTAGGATTTATTTTGGTCCAGGATTGGTAACCTAAAATTAAATACCGAGCCTAAGAGAGATATACAGGTATACTGTCACCCAACAGAGTTGGTGGCGGAATAAAGTGCCTCCCTGGACAAACAGCTTAGGACCCACACTAAGAAAGGATGATTTGCTTTCTACTTCTGAGATAAAATACAACAAATATTGTAATTTGGAGGGGAAAAAAGGGGAGGGGGGGAAATATATACTGTTCACTGTTACCATATATTAAACAAAACAGAAAAGTTATAGTTGTATGACTACTAAAAATAGATTTGAACTGTCCTGAAACGGAAGCTGTGCAATATTTCTTTTATCCTATAAAAAAGAACAAGTAAAGCAGAAAGAGAGGTAAAGAAAATATGGTATTTTGAAAATGCATTTTAAAGTTACTGGAACTGATGAAATAGTTGCATTATTCTAACAACTATTTTTTCAGTGTTAGTTACATAAATAAATAGAATCATTATCTTATAATGCCCTATTATCTAACAATTATTCCAAACCACTTATCTGACACACAGCAATATCAGCTTATATTTCATGTTGTTAGCTGATGGTTCTACCTTAAATATTATTTCTCTATTTATTACAAGTTACACTTCTACCTTAGAAGTAGTTCATCCACAACTAAATTAAAAAAAGAAATACACACAAAAACAGAATAAAAAAATTCCATGATGTTCCGACACCTGAAGGAATCTTTCAACATCATAACTTGCTTCACAGTGCCTCCTTTAACAACTAACATTAGGTCTCTTAGAAAAGTAAGCAGACAGTACTCAGCCTCCATCTTTTTCTTTCCTCTTCATTATTTTAGATTTCTTCCTCCTTTACTTTACCCCTGAATGCCTCCTTGGCATGATCTGATGAAGAAACTATATAAAAGCAGTGAGAAATACATTCATTTGCTCTGCAAAGACAAATTACAAAGACAGAGGGGTATACATACCCCAAGGCTCAAAATAACCCAACAAAAAGCCAAACCAAACCCACCATTATTCCTTACAACCTTGCCTAGACCACTTGATCCCAAATACTTCTACACATTAACATAAATTTGTCATTTGAAAGTATCTTCCCTTTATTGCTATTTATGAAACTCCCCAAAATCATGAAAATTGAATTATATACATGCCTGCTACCTACTTTAAGACTGTTCACGAGTGGTTGCTATTAATTTTTTTTAAAAACATGGAAGCAGAAACTCATTTCAAAGAAACGTGAATATGCAGCCTTTGTAGAAAGAGGGAAGAAGAGCAGGTAAAACACTTCAGACTCATCAGCCTTGCTAATAACCTTTATCAGAAAATGCTCCATGGTCAAACTGCATTGCTGACATAAATTTAGAATCCAAAATCAGAGCTGAAGAAACAACAAGTTCTTTGTCCTAAAATGTGAAAAAGAAAACTACTACATACGTTAGGTTTGAAGTCTTAAGAGTATCAAGTCATCCAGGTGAAAGAATTAACTTTTCTCAAAAAGAAATAGAAACTTTCCAAGAGTTCCACACAGTCCCTAAAAAGGGGGGAAAAAATAAATCTGTGCAGCTCAAAGCATTCACTATACTGTAGATGAGAAGACTGCATAAGTCATACAACAGAAATGAAAGTATTTTTGCTTTCCTGGAGAGCTCCTGAAAGACCATCCCTCTTCCATCTGGGTGCTGCTACTTCCTTCCTCACATTTGCAAGACTTGGACCAGTAGCATCATGCAGCCTCCCGGGAAACAAAGAATACGGAGGTATGTCGTAGTTTAATTACTTCTCATTAGATAATGAAACCAGGTGAGGGTCACATCGTAAGCACACTGCAGGAAAACATATCCATGGTCTCCTTAAGGCTCAGACATCCAAACAAATCAATTCAGCAACAGCAGCTGCAGTGGGTTACCTGATCCACTGCCCAGCCCATGTGCACACACGCATCCGCAGTTACCTGGGTTACCTTATCAACAAGGAACCAGGACTTCGGCCCAGGGCAGCATTAACTACTTGGAAATTTAGGACAGAGATGCTGTCTGATTGTGTCTCCTAATGAAATATCCCATAGCACACCAAAACACAGGCATCTTAATCTCATCACCTCAATTCTGCAACTTCAGTTTTTCTAGGGAGAAGGTAAGGGGAAAGGANTATTCTCAAGTCTGCATGGCATAAACAAACATTGCAATTTTTCTACAGAGCAGAATAGGCCAGTTTAACAGTTCAGACAGTATTATAATTACTTCTTTTTAAAAAAATCTTATATATTAATTTTCAAAGAGCCTTGAAAGAGACTGGCAGCTAATAGGATAGACAGCACTGTTTCATAACAGCTTGCAGAAAAATTCAGTCTATTTTTAGACAGGCGAAAAGAATGTGGTTATTTAAAAAAAAATCTTCTATAAAACATGAAGATGTTTTAATTTATAACTGACCATGCAACTCATATGACAAATCAATCTTCCGGTGAACAGTACCGCATATTTAAATCCTCAAAAGAAATCTGTGTGCATATACAACAGCCACATTTTAATCTTTTTTGCATGATAACATTTCATGCTGTTAAAAAAACCCTTACTTTTAAATTAATGACATTCAAATGAATCTCAAACAAATACATCTTTTTCTAATTCTGTATTATGATCCTTTAAAAGGACCTCTTCATCTAGGACTACCATTACTTCAACTATGAGCATGTTCTACTCAAAACCAGACTGATCAAATGTCGGGAGCTGCATAATATTCATTTTGATAAAATAAACATCTGTATTATATACCAAATTCCCAGAGAGCAATGTCAACAAAAGTCATTCCAAAAATCAACACCTGTTTCCTTTACTATTTTCACTCCATCATCCTCCCTGTTACCACCACCATTTTATGAGTCTTGTATTTAAAAATTTTAGGCATAAGAGTGGGATAAAGGTTAACAAATAAATACTTGCATTTTCTCTCCTCATTCTTCAATTTGAGCAAGTAAATACTAAAAATTCTCTCAAAGCTCTTCTTATATTTCTCCATTTTGGAAAGGTGACTTAACATCCAATTCGCCCCCACCATTTTCTGTATCTCTCATTGCTGATATTTTCTTATAACTACAGCTGGTGAAAGGCAATGCAGTTTGCTTCTACATATCATACATAAATATATGATAAGTCATATTATAAATCAAACGAAATTGCTCAGTTTGGTTTTTCAAACCACCCATGCCACACAGTACTCATTAATTTTGAAAGATGTCTTTTAGTGTTTCCTTAAGATAGCATTCAGTGCCTTATCATGTCTCTCTATGCTAAGCCATTCAATAAAATAAACTTTAGATCATGATTTCAGCCTAATACAGTTTGAGAGCTTAAAATTAATAGTATTTTTCTTTGCCAACGTCCAATATTAAAATGGTGAACTAGAACATTCAGGGGGTCTTTTGCATACAGACAAAATGTTTACTGTAAATAATGGGGGAGAAATGGTACTATGTTTCTCTAGATTGAAGCAGTTTCAAAAATAAAAGTGCCCTAAAATTCAGTTGCAAGCAAAACAGAAGTGAGCAGGGCTGGCTTATTTAAAATCGACAAAATAATCACCAGAAGGCTATTTCACGTCAGAAGACTTAAATGTACATTTAGTCCCTTAAAGTATTTCTCTAAAAACGAAACAGCTACTTGAAATAGCTCTCATCTGATTGACAGATAAAATAATTGCTTTAAAAACACTTCTGAGTCATTTTGTCCTTACCTGCAGGCGTGAACCATTACTGCATGCAGCGGCTGCTCCATTTCCTAGCACAGACTTGAACAGGGATCACATCTATCTTACAGAATGTGACTAATAGGGGGATTCGCGATTCCTGAGCTACTTTCCAAAGGACACTCCCTTTTCTACATACAGGGCACGAAACACTTGGCCAAGTTCTATTTCCCAGCCATGTGAAGCGGCGGGAGCGCGGCGGAGCGCGGGGTCTGCACCAGCCAGCCCAGCCCAGCTCAGCCCAGCCCAGCCC
>VZTZ01037334.1:0-24879 GCA_013400955.1 Drymodes brunneopygia | reverse complement strand
GGCACGGGGCGACACCCAGCATGCAGCACGCGGACAATGCCAGCAGACCCGCCGAGGCAGAGGGAGAAGCCCCGCGTTCATGCGGACGGGGATGCGGCCGTACCTTTCTGGAGAGGACGACTTCTCAGAGTTAACTGACATCAGCAGCTCAGTCTTCTGCTTGATTTCTGGAAAAANTTTAATACCTAGTAACGCACCCAGCTTGGCAGAGCTCTAGAAGCATTTGGACAATGCTCTTGGGGACGTGGTGTAACTCTTGGGGATGGTGCCGTGCATGGCCAGGAGTTGAACTTGATGATCGTGGTGGGTCCCTTCCAACTGAGCACATTCCGTGGTTCTGTGATTCTGTAATCACCAATCCAGCACTCGTAGGCTGGGCTGGTACCTCGTTACCAAAACGCCGGCAGTACGCCCCGGCACGGACACCCGGCGTGCAGTCACCAAGGGGAGATGATGCACCCTGCCACTCGCTTCACCAGATCCTGTCGAAGCAGAACACAGACTGCTGAAAAGTGAATTCACCAGGAGCTCTGGAGTCAAGCGGTTTGTGACCCAAAAAAAACCAAAGTCAGGGATGTGAGCATCATTTTAAGATCGTATCCTCGCAGGAGACCGTAGTGCCACCTATGGTAATAGCGGTAAAACTGAGCAACACGAGGTCCACAGTCAACTTGAATTGTTTGGGATTAACCATTCCACAATGGAAGACCTTCAACCTGACTTTTCTTCCTCTCTTCACACATATCTAAAGACTTAGAAATTTCTGAAAACAGAAGACGAGAAGATGGATAACTAGATTTATTAACTTTTTCAGCCAACATTATAAAAATATTATTACTATCTCAGTGAGTTTATCACCCTCATGCTCTGATGGATGGCTTGCAAGCTAGCAAGTGATCATCACCTTTTTAAGCATATGCCACTTGTTCTTCTCAAAACATACTGATCAGAGGCACCTCCAAGAAGTATCTCAGTTCCCACATCCAAAGTAGATGCTTCTCAGATCTTTGAAAATATGTCTGTGAAATGTCAGTATGTTCACAACTGGCTCCACTGCATGACTGCAAGTACCATAAAAAACCTCTTTTACCATTGTCCATCCCAGGCAGCAAGAGCTACCAGGACGCTTCTCTGCACCCCCAGACTCACATCCCAATGCAGAGATGAAGTAAAGTTCATTTCCCCTACCACAGATCCTTGACACCAACTGACTATAAATATGGTCCTCAACTTCCAAGTTCAACAAATTTTTAATTCCTTCTGAAGATGCTCAAAACTGAAAATTGATTACATAAACAGATATTAACAATGGAGGATGTGATCAAATTATTTTTTCCATAACTAAGCCTTCACATAGGCTTTGCAATGGATGTCTAGAGATTCTTATACTAAGACTTTATTGCTAACAGTACACTGCAAGGTGTTAAAAACAAATCTAATGTATGTTACTCCACCGCAAATTTTGAGTCCCTGGATTCTCTACAAGATGCACAGACATTTCTCCACAATGGTATTATAGCACCTAATTTAATTTTACTTTTAGTAACCAAGTGACAACAAAGACTCATTTAATATAGCTGCAGGAAGAATTTAAATAAAATAAGACCTCATAGGGAAAAAAAATTCTAATGTCATAATGAGCGTTCTACTCCACAATTAGATAAAACTTTCATCACAGGCTTTTGAGGTTTTTCTTTCCTCTGTTTCTCTTCTGTCAATTTGAAATATTTTCTTATTTGGGATTTACCAATCTTCTATCTCTGCTACCTGAGATTTTTGCAAGTGGACCCCTTTTGTTCCTTTTTAAAAGCAGATCTGTACCTTTACACATCCATACTGCACCAACAAACACAGGCTGATACCATCACTATCACTCCCCATACAAAACTCATTGTGGGAATAATATCACCAAAATAAGACACATGAGTTTCATTCTAAGTGCCTTTAGGCCATAAGAGAATAATGGCTGCAGAAACAGCAATGTTCTCATTGGCTTATTTTGATTATTTGTAAATTACATATCCAGAAATCTGGGCTCATTTACAGAATTTATTAGAACTTAGAAATTGCATCCCAAGTCCACATAACACAACAGAAAAAATCCTTCAAACGGCAATCACTGTAGCACCACTCTTCCGGCCTTTGTGCCCAGAAGAATGCAAATTACAGCAGTATTTGTTAAACTCAAAATAACAGACAAAGAAAAGAGAGGAAAAAGGAAAGTTTTACAATTGAACAGCTCTTCCTGGAGGTTTCTTGGTTCAAGACCCTCCAACGTAATACAGAACTAACACTTCCACTTTCAGTTTATCTCAAGTACAGTGCCACAAAGGCAAACTCTAGGCTGTTCAGGACCTACACCTGTTACAGATTCAAGGAACCACACCTTTAATGATTTAATGAGTGAATTCGATAACTGTACTGATCAGCACCCAGAGGTACAGTGAACATCTGCTTAGTGAGAAAGCATTTACATCCTCACTGAAGAGTTTTGGGTTGTCCTAATTTCTGAGGCCACAAAAAAGATAGCACTCTACATAGAACCACATCTAGAACAGATCGTAACACTGAATAAAAGCTGGAGATGAATGAAAATTAGGACTTGCACGTCTCAAAGCAGCAGTTAATGCAGTAAATTTTTTCAGCTACAAAATAATAATAAACTCAGGTATGGGATAGTATCGTTGTCACCAACTCCTCAGTCATTCCATTCACTTCATCAGCCCACTTTCAGTAATTTTGCACTGTGCACAGATCAAGTGGCAGACAACTGGCTCTCAGCCAACGCCTGAGAGAAGCAGATACACTAAGTCTCTAAAGCCATACTATTCAAGCTGTGATTGAATGAAAGCAAAAACCAGAAAGGCTCTCCACTGCCCAAAATGGTTTCCTGATCATCATGATTTTTATTTTTTCAAACCAAAGCAGAAACTAACCACAATTTTTTTTTTTGCCTACATGTTTTCCTCCTCTGATACATTCAAGTGGAAATTGTGTGTTAGACCAGAGAAAAAGGCATCAGATGAAGTTAAAGCAGGAAGGAATCTCCTTTTAGAGAAAAGAAAAGAGAGGAAAAAGGAAATAAAGAGATCAGAGGCTTGGAAAAAAGGAGAGGAGAGTCCTAGAAAGAGATGCTGGCAGTTTCTAAACTCACAGGGGATTTGTCAGAGAGCATCATGCCAAAAGCTCCAAGCAACCTGAAGTTTCCACCGCAAATCTAGGAAAAAACACCTCAGAAATTATAAGGGAAGAAATTCTTCACACAAGATGAAGAAGAGAAATTCTTTTATTTCAGCAACATGAAAGAAGAACAAAAAAATTTATGTGGGAACTGGGGATCTCTGAGGGATATATACATAATTTGGAAAAAAGAACAGAGGATCAGAATTACCCTGGAGCTTTGTTTATTTGTTTTATCAATTAAAAAAACACACAAGAGCTCTCCACAATAAAAGAAAATAAAAAACTCTAGCTGCTGTTTAAGCACAGATGGGAAAGTGCGGACAAGGTATACAGCACTGTACAAACTGCTCCCTATGACATATGGGGAGATATCAGAGTCACCACAATTTCAAAGTCAATTGACAGAAGTCACTGTTTCACTAAAAATTTAATCATGTCTACCGCAAAGAGATTATCTCAATGGTCTACAACATGTTCATCAGTCAAGATTAAAATATCTTACTGAAAGTGCATGTATTAAATTTATCCAGGGCAGAGATCCACTGCTGCAGAACTCAACTAATACAGCTTCTTCCCCCCACCACCTCTGTGCCTTTTGGGAGCAAATGAAGAGACAAAGGAGCATCTAAACATAAGTTCCTTCAATTTTTTGCAATGTAAATCCTGCCATACAAGTTTCCATACCTCCTTTTTAAAACAAATATCATACTAAACAGATGGAAGAAAAATATATTTCATTTTTATTTAATAGGTAGGCTCATCCACACATTCTGTTAGTCTAATTTGATCATAAACTAGCAGGTTTAGTGCTTTTCTTCCATTTTCTGTGTGGTATATATGTTAGGACACAAGCTTGAGGTGCTTTTAGCCTTTCTTCTACACTTCCTTATCAATATCCATCCTAGTCTATTCTCCACTGAATTTTCCATCCTTACATCACAGCTACAGCTGCTTGGATCTTAGAATTTGCCTATAAAACCCTCATCCTGCTGCAAGTTGACTACTTCCAGTATTACTGTTAAAAGAAAGTCCTGCTTCCCAAATGAATCTATGAAGACAGATCTGAAATTATTCAACAAATCAAATTAATCAAACTGACTATTATAAGTAATTTTTCAGCCTTGAAGTCATGAAATGCATTAGGAACTTTGCATTTCAGTAATGTGACTTTATGTGCACAGATCTATGTTTTGAGCTTTGGATAACTGCTGTACAAATGACAGGCTAAACACCACAAAAGAAGACAGTAGATTTAAATTCTGATGAGGCACTTGACACCAGACAAAATTAGATTTGCACTCAACTTGAGAGGTTCACTGCTTTATATGTTTTAGATCATGTACTTTTAAAATAAATAGTTCTAAAAGACTGCTAGAATCACAAGGCTCTGTGATTGAAACAGGAGGTTCAAAATGGCGCAAACACAGAGCAAGCCTAAATTTGATAAACATATGAATACTAAATGGGGTAGTATGGAAGCATAAAGAGTATAACTGTCCTAAAATAAAATCTTCTTCCAGATGTTACTAAGCTTTTGAAGTGAGGGAAAAAAAGTAGCTTTATAGACTTCTTCAGGTCTCTCATACATAACATTCATATCAATGTTGATACACAAGCCAGCGACTGCCTCACTGAAGAATAAGTGACAGAAAACCAGCTGTTTGCAATCTCCTCTTGAGGAGATTACATTAATATTCTTAGTATTCTTCTTCTTCAATATGTTAAATAATATTTCTGCTCAGAGCATGAGGAAATTACAATAGAACTCTTAAGATTATGCCATACTTGAAATATTAAAACCACCATTTTAAGTAACTGTTTACTTCAAAATGATAAAGCAAACTCACTCGTTTCCTAAAGACATGTTTAAGAAAAAGTCAGTAAAATCGAAGTGCACTTTAAATTTTAAACATTTTTGTAAGAATCATGTTTTACTTACTGCTCTGAATGTAAAGCATGTTTTTTAAAAATACTCCCTCATCCCATACACAAGTCCTAGGGGCCAGATGAAAGATACAAAGGGAAGTACAGATCCTTTTTTTCTATACACTGTACAAGTTCAACTACAGCTGGGTCCCACTCATGATCAGCTCAGGAGACACACATAATAAGAGTCAATTACCAGAAAAATATATAGAATTTTTTTTAAGTCTTTCATTTCCTTTGCATAAAGGGGAAGATGGACTTACTCAGTATCTACAGGTACATGAAATGGACTTCATGGTAATAGTACTAACTCTTTTGGGGTTTTTGAGAAACTATATGCTGCATCTGATCTTCTAGTGATCTCAGAGCGCTGCTTTTTTCATTTCTGATATACTTAAAACTACTGGAACTATATGCTCAGGTAGTTTTGAAGAACATATTCATAGTAATAGCACTGTTGTCCTTCTAAACAGTTTTTCATATGTGAGCTGTGGTTGAAAAACAATACTTTCACAAAATATTCTGAGGAAAACCTGTCTTCCTTCAAAATGGCTGCTAGTCCCAGTTAGTACTCAAGAGTTAAATCCATCCTAATTCTTAAAGACAGACATCCTTCATATGCAGATGACACTACCAGTCGCCTAGCACTGCTCTCCTTAACAGAAATGGAGGCCAAAGCTGATGTGAAAGACAGGACATAACTTAAAGGGTAGCTGTTGCCTTGTTTTTGCAGAAGAAAATGGAAGACTATTTATTGAAAACTTACAGAACAATGGTATTTTATTCCAGAAAAATAGCAACACCAGTACTATCATTTAACAACTGCATTTCACTGAATCTTCACCATGAGGAGGAGACTGAAAAACAGGGATATAGAAAAGAGTGAAACATGGTAGGAAGGAAGCACACACTGCAGATCACAAGAGTGAAAACAAGCTTGAGAACATCCACCATACAGTCAAGCTTGTTTCTGCTTCTCCAAAAGGGAAAAAAGAACACAAAATGCACATATGAATTTGCCTTTTACTTGTTTAAATAATTAGTTTCCAAATATATAAATATATATAATTCACATAAGTTACACCTCTGAAGAATTTTTAATACAGTCGGATTATATATGAATAATTTTGAAGGAAGTTTGTAGATAAATTTGAGGAAGCATTAGATATTTAAGAAGAAAAGCATTACAGTATGCTACAACTACTCGATAAATGGCCGATTATGAACACAAGGAAGCAGAATTACCTAACTATATTTAAAAAGTTAAACATTAACTATTAATTTAAATTTCTTTTTATCATCCATATAACTTAATTATGCCTCATTGACGTAGTCTGGCATTTGATGTATTGCCAGACTGTAATATTCCTTAATAAAGTACTTACTGAAACACAAAGGTGACAATAGGAGGAATTCTTCATTCTCATAGGTCTGCCGGGTCTGGCAACATTTGCTGTACCAGATGTATGTCCAGCACCACATTGTTGCTTTTCCCTCCCATCTCATGCCAATAACCAACTCTGACCAAAGTTTCATTGAAAACCTGTTCTTTTACAAAAAGCCATTCTGCACAGAAAAAAAAAAGGAATTTTGCATACCTACTTGTCAGATTAAATACCAGGAAGCACACCAAAGAAAGCACTACTAACCCCAAATACATCAGTGCTTGTTATTTCCTAATTATTGAACTGAATTTTATTATTTATAAGTATTTAAGGTTTATGAGAATAGTTTTGTTTGGAAGGGAAAGGAACAGAGTTGAGAACATTTCCTAGAGCTGCTAGAAAACAGAAAGCTTATTCCTACAAGTTTATTCATTTTAGGGAAAAAAAACGAACAACCCAACCCAAAATATTCCAAGTATGTTAAGACATATCCTCTTTCCTTTAAAAATTGCTTCCTATTACTAAGCAAAAAAACCATATTTCCATATGGAAATAGTTGAAGGTAGCTAGAAACAGAGTGATTAAAAAACTTATTACTCTGTTAGATAAAACACAGTAAGTCATTTGCTGTATTCCAAACCTTGTCTAGAGGCAAGTGGTTTGAGGAGCGTACATGGACAGCTTTTCTGCCAAAGCTGAAAAAAATTAACTTCCAGCAAAATTATGAGTGTTAGACACCCTCAAACTACATCACTTCTACTATCCTTACTATCTTAACTCAATGGACAGAGTGAATGATTTCTGATTTCTAATCCAAAATATTTCTAATTTATTTCTTTTATATTCTAGTACAATTATTATTGTGTTAGGATCCTTCTGATAATAGCATTTTCTTTCGGGTCTATAATTTCCCAAAATGTCTTAAGTGCTGTTTAAATTTTCAACTACTATTATTTTTCCATCATTTGTTATTATGTGCTTTTATTTTTTTTCAAAATTCAAGGAAAAAAATTTGCTCTAATGTAGCAGAACAACAATTCCAGTTTTAAAGAAAAAAATAGGTTTCTATTCATCCAAACTGAGTCAGGCATGTTACCTTATAAAGACTAAAGCAGTGACTCATAAAATCTTGCACACACTGATTGCTTCCCCTCCTAGGAGATGAAGCTACATGATTTACTCAAAAGGATTAAACAAGGTCACAATTATTGAATACATGTTATAACCTTAAACTTCAGGTTAGAATTTCTTCTTATTCTTATTCTTTAGAATCATTCACTGTTCTAAAAAGCTTTATATTTTTACTTTTATGTTACAAAATTTACAGATAGAAATCCTTATAACAGAAATATTTTTAAATTGAGATATTTAGACAGCATATTCACTGAATGCTTTTCAGTAACTTTTTATGTTGTGATTATCATCACAGTATCTTCACAACTGGTTTTTCCAAATATTCCTGCAAGGTTTTTGACATTTCTTATCCAGCAGATCATCAGGCTCTTATACTCCATGAATTTTCAGATACAAAGACATTCTCAGCTCTGTTCCTCTATGACACGAGAAGGACCTGTCTCACCTTTTTCTGGCCTCATAAGGGTACAAGCAGTTCTCAGAAAAAGCTCCATCAAAAAGGCACGTCATCCCAAACACAAAGCAAGCCCAAAATCTTTCCACTTTAGCAGTGACTTGTGCCCTGCTGGGACATGGGTCCACATGGTGATCAATGTACCCAAAGTCTAAACCTTGAGGAACATTGGACAGGTTACAGAGCTGTCTCTGTCAAACTTCATATAATATGTTCCATATTGTTTATAACAGAGACAAGGGGCAGAATAGGGAAACAAAAAGTGTTTTTATGTGAAGGAATAAGAGCAAGAGGAACAGCCTTATCAGCCATTAAAAGTGCCAAAACCAAGGTACTGATGCCAGCTGTACCATGCCACACTCACCAAATAACATCGTATACTCCTGGCTTTACCTCTAGTTCCTACATTTGGACATGTCACAACTCCTGGGTAAATAAGCCTGACCATGTCCACTCAGTTGTACAGGCTCAGGAACCAATCACCACTGAATGAATTAGGAAGGATTTGTCTCACAGCAATCTTCCCAATATTAAACAAACCCCAAAATTCTGTATCTGAGGAGTCAGCCATCCTTCAAATATGCTCTTTGCAGCTTGTTTGTTGCTGAAAAGACAACAGAAGGGCCAACGCAAGCTCTGAAATCCTGCTAGAGCCTGTCAGACCAACATCAATTGGTGCAAGGAAAAGGCTTTGGATCTGTGGCACCTGCACACACCTTTGCTATCTGTGAGGTGAAGCACACAACTGGCAGAAGAAACATAACATGAAAGCACCACCACTTTCCAGTCATTGGAAATGCACGTGTACTGACTGTAACCATCCATGCCTCTCACACACAGATGTGCCTTCCTGCTGCCATCACCACCACCCCTGACAGCAAAAAAAGCCTGAGACACTGCACAGAAGGAAATCGCTGTCTGCTGTAACACACACCCCCAGGAACCATGATAAAGCTGTAATGGTCACACCTGAGAACAAACATGATCCTCTGTTAATATAGCATCATTTTATTACCTTAATTTTCTTAGTTAAGTAAATGGATCTACCTATTCTTAAATTACATCTTGATCAAGTTTAATCTTTTGGAAACAGTATCACCAGTAAACCTGTTACACAAAAAAATTAAATTTCAGAATTATTACTGGAGATAAAATTGTAACGATGACAAATTTTAAATACGCATGCAGTGCCCACGAAAGGAGGAACCTTCTAATTATATATCCAGTGTTTTTCTCACATATACCATTTTCACTCTTTAATTGCCAGTGCTCTGGATTTACACAGCAACATGAAAATACTGGGGATTTTTCTACTGGGCTTCTTCCTAGTGCAATGGACATAGCAGTAACACAGGAAAGTACTTCTTCAAACCAATACAAATGTTAAAAAACCCAACACTGATAACTTGGCACTTAGCCAGCTTCCACTTCCCGTTTTGTAAGGAACAGAAATACCTTTAATTCTTCAGATGCCTGTCTTTGTGAGGTCTGAATGTAATTACACCATAATACATACGTGTACTGAATATCTGTAACTGAAAATATTGAAAAGGACATACTGTGTTCACAGAAACAGAAAGAGAAAATATGAGGTGTTTCCAGGTAAGGGAATGCTATGAAGGCCTTCTAGTCCTGAAGGACTTCTATTAGAAATATTTTTAATTTTATAGATAAAACATGCAACATGCATGCAAATGAATGTCAAAATATCTGCTTGCTTTGTTTTTGCTCTGTTCTTCAAAGAAATGGGATGATTTATTTTTTTAAAAAACAACATTATACATACGTGACAACAATAAATGATTGAAAAAGAATCTGGAGAAATATCTATAAATTTTTGCTGCGAGATATGAGAAAAGGAAGGAGAAATTTTTAAAAATCTGATCAGAAAAAAATCTGGCTACTAAGGACAAAATATTTTTATAGGAAAAAAGAGAGTTGAAAGCAACCCTATTAAGAGAGGTATTTACATAAAGTAGAGGTTTGTACAGACCTGATGAGATTTGATACTGCAATTGGTAAAGCTATTTACATTTCTGCTGCTTCCCTTTTTTTTCCTGTTGTTCATTAATATCTCATCTACATTCTATCATAATCAGCCATTGCTGATATAAAATTACAAGTGCTCTTGGCTGGTCTGCAAACCAACCTCTTAAACATCAAGACTTTCAAGGTTATTTTTTTCTAGCTCTACTTTTTTTCTTTTCACACCCTCTCCTCTTCTCCATCTGACTTCTCCATCACTTATTCAGCAATCATATGAGAAACTTGCTATTGTCTTGCCTAAAAGCTGGCTACAAATAGTTTCTTCTGTAGTGAAGACACAGCGATGTAGGTGGCGAGAAATCACCCTGCACTCTGCAAACGTGTGGTGATGTCATGGCCCTCTGGTACCTCCCATCTTCTCCCAGATTGCACGAAGCAGATTTTATTGAGCGATGCAGCTGGAGGTGCAGAAGGCCAGCACCCAGCCTGTCACCCAGCCCTCTCCTCCCCTGCAGCCCCACACAGCTCCCAGTGTCAGTGGCATCGCTGCCAAGTGCCGGTACCCAGCCAATGGCATCTTCAGACCAGGGACTCAGGACTTCTACAGGTGCCAGTCTTTCCCTGCACAGGAGGCAGAGACTCCACTGCTGGCAAGGCAGGTTTTCAGCGACACAGTCCTAAGTTTGGCAGTTGTTAGAGCAACATTTAAGCAATACCCAATGTTGAACAGGCTGCCAACATCATCAGTTATGTCTTTCATAAAAATAAAACCTCACTAAAACTGTTTTAGAAACTGACCAGTGCAGATAATCACAAAGATATCCAAAGGGAAAAGAAAATGGGAAGACAGATGGGCAGGTAACACTCTACCTACTATTTTAGGTTTAGCTGAGGACTCAGAGCAAGGGTGCATCCTTAGAGCATTTTCCTTTATATAAACACAGGGGAAAAAACTGAAAACTTTGTTGAATAAAATAAAAAACCTGATGAAAGAGCATGGAAAGTTGTATTATCTGAATTCACTTCCAGTTTCGCTATCCTATTCACCATTCTCTAAAGTATCTAAATCTACAGTCACAGAAGATATGTGCTTGAAAATCAGATTATACAAGTTTCAACAGGACTGGCAAGCCTAGCCCAGACAAACCTCACCGATGATCATCCTGGCTCCCATACAAAGAAGGAAACACACTTCAAAGATCATGTATTTTTTAATGCCACTACTATTTCACCCTACCTTTGGGAAACATGGAATGTGACAATGTTTATACAATCTTCATTTGCTCCTGGTATTTAACACCCATAATGAGAAACAATGAATAAGCATCATAAGAAGAGACCATCTAACAAATGGATTCTACACAATGTGATTTTCCTAAGTTCTAAGAATCACCAATATACCTTCAAATGTTAATTGATAACTACATGAAGGAAAAGAAATTTAAAAGTGTACAGAGACTGTTGGGAAACACGTGAAATAAAATAAAATGGCAGAAATCACTGAGAGCAGAGAAAAAAGAAGCAGGAGAACAATGCATCAAAATTTCTGGAAGAAAGAGAAGGAACATTGACAGAGAAAAGGTATGTTGCCAAGGCAAAAATAGACAGCTGAAGACAGTAGACAAAGAAGGATGAGAAAGCTCAGGAGAGTGTAGGAAGAAAACTACACTAAAAAAGATGAGGACTAAAACTTGCAAGGGAAAACACTAAATGCAGCAGATGTGTTCAAGTGAGCTGATACGAGGTTGTTAATGAGAAGGACAACAAGAGCATTTTGAATATTTTAAGGAAAACTGTTGTGTGCTTTACCCCAGAATATGTACTGGAAAACAACACTTGCCTTCCACCCAAAAGGACATGACAGTAAGGACTTTACTACTCTTCCCCCCATGCCTGCACTGCTGCTTCTACTCCAACAAGCAACTAAGCAATGACAAGAGCAAGCTGAGGAAACGGTAGATAGGCGAGTTGCATCCATCGCTTTACATTTAAAACTATGTTTTGTAGATTTCTATACTCTTGAAAATATGTTATCTTGAGTACAATTTCACCTGACTTTAAGAGATACAAAGTATATTTAGAGAACCTGAGGCATCTATTTCTTTACAATAGAAATTCAGCTTTTGCCCATTGTGAATAAGGCAGTACAATAACATCATGGAAACAAGAAGTAAAACATACATTTAAAAACTGGATCTTCTTCAGAGTTTTGATTAGTTACTCTTCATGCTTATTATATAGAAGACTAGGAAAAAGAGCTTGCTTTTTTTTATTTTTTATCTATGCAACACCCCCAAATTGCTATGTTAAGTTGGAAAAACTTCCAATCAAAATGAGTCAGCAAACTACTCCTCCAACAAGAATAAAAAAATGGCAAGACTTAACATTGCCCTGGTTTATTTTTTGCATAGAAATATCATTAGGAAAAGTGATTGAAAGTGATAAAATATTAAGACTTTATTCCTCTAGGATAATTATTACAATTATTTCATTCCTCTGTTAACATGCTTGAGAAAGCACATAAGGGGACTAGATAAAGAAAAGGCCAGACCCAGAAGACATGTAAATTAAATTATTTTATGTTATGCTTATCTATGTCTGAAAGTCCTCTTAAAAATCTATTCGGAACACTTGTAAAGGCTACTAAACCCAGCATTTGTAGGTGTATAAATCCCTAGCATACTATCAAGATCATTGAGGGTATCAGCATTATTTTTAAGAGAGAAAAAATGGCTTGTCTACAGTTCTACTTGTTCCACTGACTGAACAGGCATAACGACAATTCTCAACCACTGACTTTTAGACAGTTTAAAGGAATTCTGCCTATTAGTGTCTTCATCTGAGTTACCAAGCTCCTTTTACCATAGGCAGGGAAATTGGCTATGTTGAGAGTTGAACTCACTACTTGGTTAATCTAACCCCAGACTGAAAAAGGCTGAATCCCCCAAGTGCCAGCATCTCTCCACCAACAACAAAGAAGTCTGTGCAACCAGACAGAATGTGGATGCCTACACTGAAGACATCCACATGAGATCAAGTGAATCCCACGTTTACTCTACAGATTCAGGTAGTTGTATCAATTCATATAATCTTCACCCATTTAGTTACCATCTTCTGTTGTCATTTAACATGGGATTAAAATAACACTTAACATCATCCATCTTTGTATATTAATGACATTGACTCACTTGCCTTCTATAAGGTATAAACAGGGACAGAAGACTATGGCTTGGATGGTTTTTTAGTTTGTTGAACAGTAGAGTCACTCAGCTGTTCAATTTTTTTAAACTGCTGTTACTCACTGCAATCCACACATGATAAAGATTAGAACAGATACTAATATACCTCCAGTAGCACATAAATCTCCTTGAACAGACACAAGTCATCAATCACATTAACATTTCATGTTCACTGGAAAAGGAAATAACATAGATATGACAAAGTTTGAAGACAGGAAAGGCACAACTAACCAGGGGGAGTATCAGTGGAGGAAAAATGGAATGCTTATAAAAGTTCAAAGAAAATTATAAGAATGCATAGGCATGTTGGCTGATAAAAATAAATTTTTAAAAGTAGACGGGAAAAACAATTAAATTTCTGTTGTATTTCTTTCTTATCATCACTCCCACTTGTAACAAAAGGGGTAATTTTTTTTTAAGTACTATGGCAAGATAGACAAGGAAGTACACAACAGCACAGGGAAATTAAATACTGATGCAAATGCACTCAGGCTGAAAAAGTTAAATGGGATAAATCTAAGCAGATATATTTGTGGATTAAGAGACACATACAGGACTGTAAGAACATTTTCAGACCTATAATGCCCCTAATCTCTATTCATATGAAACTCCTGGTTACCAAGCCACATTTTAAAAACCTGTGATGGGTAGAGGACATTGTAGAATCAGTATTTTTATTTACTGTCCTAGAAAATTTAGAATTTCAGGGGTTATAAATATATTGCTACTGTTGGCAGCACAACAGAATTATCAGTGTAGCCATTGTGTTGTTCCCAGAGCATGAGAGCTCCAGAACAGGAACAGCCCCAGTCTGTTCTTCAGCCAGGGCCAAGCTCTGAAAAACTCTGGATACTGCCACAGTGACAGAGGAACCATTATTGGCCCTTTTCAACTCAGTTGCGCATTTCTTTTTTTTTTTAACTTTGAAGCTAATACCACACTATCTGTTCATATATGGGCATGTGACTTCCTGACAGAAAACAAGGTTCCAGACACACAGTAAGTTCAAAGAACAGAATCCTCATCAGAAAGACCAAAGTATCTTATAAAAGGGCACATTTTAACAAACACCAGTTGAACAGTGGCTGAACAGAACAGTTAAACAAAGAAGACTTAATCCTGTAACCATTCAATGAACTAAGCTTTTAACAAATCTACTAGTAGGCAGCTGAATGATAGAATAAAATTGAATCTTCCACAGTCCAAGTAACAGGCAAAAAGAAATAGGTCAATCAACAAAGATGTCATCTTTTGCTGTGTAGCAAAATCTATCCCAGAGTGCTGACATGTAGTGTTTTTTTGTTCTGACTTACCACTTCTATAATAAATGTTTATATTAAAATAAATAATGCAACATTTTAAAATATAAAGATACAGTTGGAATTCAAATCAAGAGTGTGATCATTAAAGTGAAAATATTACCTAAATTGTAGCTAGCTTTTATTATTAAAACATGTCACGAAGTATAAATGGTTTTATTCTGCCAATTAACCTGCAGTGTCAGACCACTGAGATCTCTTTAGAGAAGCTAATGAGAGGCTGTCTAGGGATGGCACAGGTTGGCTCATGCCTTGCATACTGCCATGCATACAGACTGGCACCACAGCAGCTTAAATTACCTCTCCATTACACTCCTGACAATAGTATGCACATACTGAGCGTCCAAGCAAGAAGAGCTGCATGAGATAATCAGAGTTTAATAACAAAAACACACAAAATACAACCATACCCTAACTACTTTCTGTGTATTTCCGGCACAGCACCTACAAAAACTAGTCAGCTGGAGGATAACTGGATGATTTTGTTTCCCTCTACTGTTTTTTTTTCTTTTCTGTTTTTTGTTTGTTTGTTTGTTTTAACTTCTCCTCTGAGATGGGGCATCAGTGTTTGGCAAAACAGCCTGAAAGAGCAGAGGGTTGTGGAATTTTTAGTCATTGCAAGTCATTTAAGTCATTACAAAATACTAGAAATGCCTAACTTGACTGTTTGGCCATACTTGTACAGGGCTGATGTATGTGCAGCTGGGGTAGAACCTATTTTTGCCTCCTCCCTCTTGCCCTTGGACAGCCACAACAATCAAATACTCAAGACAGCTGCTAATTTCACAAATCTTGCCTTAAGTCTTTCAAAGTTTACAGCCAAGATTTGTCCCTCTTTGCCAGTCAAGGAGGTTTTGGCAATGCTAAAACGGGCACAAGTATGTGACTGAAATGTAACCACACTTAGGGGGTTACTAGCAGAGATAAAGCCCTTTGTATCATTAGCTGCTAACACATGCCAAAAGCAAACCTGGGATCTGCATGCATTTACTCACATGTGGTGTCATTAAGTCACAATCTCAGTTTAAGCCCTCTGGCAGGCCTTTACTTATCTTTCCTTACTTCAATGTGAGTATGTCGTCTTGAATCATGTCCAGGATTCCTTTTTTTTTTTGCCTTGTCCTTTGTATATCAAATAGACTATATTTTAAGCTGTGTGTTAACCTATTAAGATCTGCCCAGAGAGAATGTGCTCAGACAACACGTGTTTTAAACTACTAGTCTTCTTTTTATTGTTCATTTTCTCAAATAGGTTCATTACATGGTGGCATTGTTGTGACTGGCTCAAAAAGCAGCAACCTTCTACTGAATATGAAAAGAACATGTAAATTGTTATGTATGAATGAGGAAAATAAGCAGGGTGAATAGCTATGTTTTCCATGTTTAAACACAGCTATATATCCCACAGCTACTAGAAAATATTGCTCCTGATTAAGTAATATTCACTTCAGTTTGCCTGACCCTGTTGGCCAGTTTGGTGTTTTCCATGTTTGAAGAGCTCACAGTAGGTGTCACCACATGTTTCTAACGCTGAGACAAGAACCATTTCAGTCCTGCTATACCCACAGAGCTAGACTGGCTCTCTGGAGGAGGAAGACATGTTCATCACTGACCTGAGGTCTGCCCTGTAAGACTCATTTTGACAAACTACAATGAAAACTTTCATTAGTGTGGCAGAGAGGAAAAGGGGTTGAAATCAATATTTTATTACAGTCAGTGTTTAAATCCCTCTAGTAATCCCTCTTCCTTTGCAGTTTGCTTTACTGTTTAAAAAAAAATCATTAGTCATCTTTTTCCTGTGGCATTCCTCAAGGCAGACTGATTATAATACTGCCTGCTCTCCCTTTGTAAGCAAAATGCTCTAGAGGACACTTGGCATTGATGATGCTCTTGAAGTCCTGCTTTCCTCTCATCTCAGAAACAGCTGTAGTGCACACCGTTCCTCAAAAAACCACAATCATGACCAATAAATACCAGGATATATTTGTGTTTTATTGACACAGCACTGTAGCGTAGGTTCATTCAAAATCAAAAATGCACATTTTTCCAGTGATTGTGGAGAGAGTCAACTGTCAGGGAGATCCCAGACATGCTTCCCTTTTGAGCATTATTATACTGCCTTCCAAATAAAATCACTTTCTTTGCACATTAGTAAGTACTTTCTGTACCTTCACAAAGAAATGCTGGGATAAGCATGCTCCAAATACATATCTATGTTATAGTATTAAAGCCTTTTTAAGATGCATTTTCATGCTACGTCCTTATTTTTATCTTCTTCAGTATTACAGCCATGGAGCATTTGTGACAGACTTCAAAGCCTACTAAGACTCCAGCTTTTCATATTCTAGCTTGAACACTGCCATCAGACACAATTCACAGCAAACTCGGAGGATCCCCTTTACACCAGCCAAAACATCTTACATAATAATGAAGTGTTCTTATACAGAGTTTACATTGCATTACCCTCAGAGTTAGAACATACTGTTCCATAAAAAAACATAGAGACAAGACTGCTTTCCTAAATGAAGAGCTTATGGGCTAGGAATACAAGGAGTATATCGGGGGAAGAGAAGGCAAGTATGGTGAGATAAAAGCATTTATAAGTGCATCTACACAAGCAACATTTATCATTAGAGTAATGCAATTGCCAACCAAATCCATCATCTCCTCAACTCCTCTTGGCTATGATGGCAGAAATGGCTAAGGAGGTTGAAAAAGATGAGCGCAGCAGCTACAAATGTTGGTGATGAGGGGTATTTATAGGACAGAAACATCACGAGAAGAAGAATGGAGCATTTACAGGAGATAAGGAATGAGGGAGCAAGGCTTACAATGCTGACAGATATGAAGAGACAGATGATGCAATCAGATTTGCACATGAGGGAGGAACACAGTGGGCAAGTGCAGATAACAGGAAAAAAAAATAATCTCGATCAGTTTAACAGCAAATGTTGATGAAGAAATGTTGACAGGATACTTCAGTCAAAATACGAAATAGAATTCAATATGCGTGCTTCTTGGAAGGACTCAAAGGGATGATCCTGCAGTGATCAAGTTGGTAGATAAGGTACACATATTTCCTTTCTCACATAAATTCTTCTACCCATTTGAGAAGCTGCCTTTTAGCATGTAAATATATTTTACTGCTGCCAGCCTCAATTAAGATGCTCTTCCGCACTTTGTATCTTAAGNGGTGGGGTTTAGGGGGTTTTCCTAATTCTTCTAAGAGCTTTCATGATTCCATACTAACCTCACATGGAATGAACTGTCAGTCTAACACAACTTCATCTGCAATATGGTATCTTTAGCAGCACAGTGTTCTTAAAGATATGGAATTAATGTTATGCAAAATTTGAGGACGGGATTGGTAATAATCTTGCTGCAAAGCCTCTGAGAGCAGGAATATGAAAATACTCTGAATTAACTAACTGTGTCTTCTAGAACCATGTACTTAAAAATTGGTTTTATGACTTCACTAGATGACAAAGCTACATTGATTACTTACATAAATGTGCATTTCTTTAAATCTCTGCTGAATTCTGTATTCAATTACATACCTGAATAGAGGGATATCTCCATATTATTTAACCTTTAAAACAACAGTGCATACATTTAACACTATGGATATCTGCTTTTTGCCTCTAAGTATGCACCAATATGGAGAAACTGCTACCATTCATTTATATTCTAATGCTTTTCTTGAATCACACATTTCTGTATCATGAAGTAGGCAACTGTACAGTGTCACTGACTGCTAGTAATTATAAACAATGTCAAATGACCAGTCAACATTTTCTTTCTGCAGATGAACTCAAAACACAGAAGATGCTAAATTATTCGACTAGTTCTCCAAAAGATGATCACAGGTCTTTCCCAGATTCTTCAATAACTACAGAGAACAAAGTAGCCTTCACTCACTCCAACCTTCACTCTGAATCTACTCTAAGAGGGTGCTAAGCATCATTTGAAGGACAAATTTGGCATGCAGAATTTCTAACTGCATGTGGCTTGCCAAATCACGCAGGAGAAAGATATAGATAACGTTGTTTAACCTACCTTAAAGAAAACCCAAAAAATCAAAGGTCATACACCTAATGATTTTATAGAAATAAATATCAGCTAATAAATGAAGATCAAAACCTTTTTTGTCTATTGATTGCTTCATATTCTTGAGCAGAAAGCCCTGTTTTAAGTCAAATTATGCTAATGAAATGTAATGATCTCATAGCATTGTCACTGTCAAAAGCACTACCTGCTCACTGAGAAGAACCCCCAAAAACTTCAAATTGTAACAGTCACCAACACATGGATGAGAGTGTATCATCAGGACAAACCAGTTCAGGGTCCTTGCTTTTCTACCATCAGGACAATCAATTAAAACAAGTTCAATGAGATTAGATACGGAGGTGAGAAAAACAACAAACTATGAAATTACTCAAACCAGCGAGTCTTTAGCGTAGAGATACCAAAGTCTTAGGGACATCTGCAACATTTATATCGAAAGGTTTATGTAGATTCTGATGGCTTTAGGTTTGCATGTAGTCTGCATACAACCCTGAAACTCAGAAGGTCCCACCTCTTCAATGAGGTCTTAACTGACCAGTGTATTTCATCTATATCCCATTACAGAANATTGTAACCTAAGACAGGAAGGTAAGTAAAAAGGCAGAAATACAACTTCTGAAACCTAGTGGGACAGGGTTTCACAAGATAATGCTTTAATATTTGTAGAAAATCAATCAAAACATAGAAGGCCACATTTAAGGGAATTCATTTTCAAAGCAATACTTCCTGTAATTACCTAAAAATAAATTAGCTATTGTATATTTAATCATTACAGTCAAAGAATACAATAATGTAGAAGAATTGTATTTGAATTAAGATATCACAAGCAATCCCCAGACTTGAGTTTGTGCTTGAGGTATTTTTTCCTATGGAAAGGGCACATGTCAAAATTCAGAACTGCTGATACTGATGAGGGAGTCCATGAGTTAACCCTGAGTGAGAAATGTCCAACAGGGCTTCAAGAGCCCTCAGCCCGTAATTTCTTTCAAGAAGGTGGCAAATGAAAGAATACAAAACCTACTAAGAGGGCAATTTTAGAGAATGTCAAGTATTTTTCTCTGTTGGAGAGCTGGCATATGGTGAGCTATGACAATGTTCAGTATTATATACAGAAAACAATTACAGAGCTTACCATTATCTGAAAGGTAAGTCGCTACATCAGGTTTAGACTCCTGCAAAATGAAATACGGGTGTAGGAAATGAAATGAAACAGAAAAAAAGACATCACTCTCAATGTTAGAACAAAAACCTTACAGACAATATGATAGCTTAATGTGTCTCTGCAACCCTGTGCATTGTGCTTTAGGATGACTCTGCTTGTCAAGTGCCTCTTCCTTATACCAGTGGCCTGTGTTCTGAAAGCTGAAATCAATGCCAGCAGGGAAATCCTTCAGATAAAAACTTTGAAGTAATGAGGTTGCAACCAAAATTTTTCCCTTGCAAAGCAGACTAAAAATCAACTACTGCTCCAAATTTAAACACCTTGAGAACATTTATAGGAATTTATCTTTTCCCTTTACTTACAGACTATTATTAGTTAGTTATTTTCTTATCAAAGCACTGGAAAAGCTTGCTTTCACTTAGGATGTGTTAGGGCTTCAGGTTTATAAGTATACAGCTCATGTAAAAATATTGCTATATAGAAGAACTAACATCTTCAGTCATCTCTAATGTAAGTATCAAGAGTAGGGAAAATAAACAAATAATTTCTAAAACACATATAGTAAAAGATGAATAAAAACTTTGTCAATCCACATGTAAGTCTGACAAAATTCCACTTTGGAAACTCTGTAGTACACAGATCTACCACGTGAAGGCATAAAACAATAAATAACATTTTTTCTGTTTAAAACATCACAGGTGTAAAACCCACCCTCTTATTTTTGATCTGCCTTAAACCTGACAATTTCTGCTTTGATGGAGAATCTGACTGTACAAATATTCTGAGTGCCTAAGACAGTGTTTAACTTTCATTTTGTAATTTAATAACTGTAAATGAGATGCACATAACTAAAGAATTTGTTTGGAGAGCCCCATCAGCTGATGTCTGAGATGGGAATGAACGGTCCCCTTTGTCTACCTAGAAGATGTTTTTCCAAGTGACCTCTGGCATGTCACTTAAATTGAAAGGAGGAGCCTGAAGTTTTCATGAATCTGAGGTTATATTCCTATGGGACCTTAGCTAAAGACTTTCAATTTACCTAGCATAAGTTATTATAAAAAACACCAGTTTGTTAAATTTAGAATATCAAATGTGCTACAAGTAACATAAAAAATGAACAACATGTAGAGTCCAAAACAAAATTAAATGTAGGTCTCATGCAAAACAAAATTATCTGGTTTACTGAAGTCTTTCAAATAATGATTTGAGGACACTTGATTCGAATACATGCATTGCTGCATGTAGTGAAAAATCAGTACAAGACTGAGATTATAAATCTAATCATATTCATCTCCTTATATGGATTTATTAAATTACCAAAGGTCTTGATTTCAGTTCATCACCAGCAGGAGCACAATCAAATAATGAAGCAAATTCAGACTGGCTCATGCTGGAATAATCCACACTGACTTAGTACTTTAATTACTCATGTTTCAGCCTGCTACAACCTACTGTAAGGTTTTCCTTTACAAATCAGAGGTTTTTTTCTCCCACCAGTGTCTAAATAAGTAGCTAGCTAAGTATTCCTAGTTGCTTTGGATGTTTCTATTTCCACGGAAGTCTCTACAAATATGAATAAATGCTCTAACACCTGAGCATTTTCTTTCCCCAAATCTGACCTAGAAAAACTTAATATGCCAATTTCTATGATTAATTTTTTTAATAATTCCCAAGCAGCTCCCTTAGTGATCTAATTTTTTTAAAGTAAAATTAGTTTTCTCTCCCTGTTCTTCTGGTATTAAATTTAAGCTGTGCCTCATTGCAGTTTTTGGTGCTTTAACTTGATATAGGCAAGACTAACTAACACTTTGGTTGCTCTTCTCACACAACTGATTTCAAAGCCTTTCAACGACTTCTGCCCACTCCATACTTTTCACCTCAGCACTACTGCAAAATGCCACATCTAAGGCAGTTACATCACCCTAATGGCATTCAAAAAACCAAGTGACACAATATTAGCTTCACTCACACTAGTAATTTCTTTATGCAATGTTAAATAATACCACACAGGCTAAAGAACAGCATAGAATTCATAACTATGGCTCTCTGAAATTATAACACTGGTGCACCATAACATACATATTGCAGTCCTGAAACACATCTTCAAAGCCATATCCACACTCCTGGTCACTGCAGTTAAGATATGCAGATAGACCTGCAGTCTAAAGCCAAAAATAAAGCAGTATAGGAATACCTAATTGTTGCTTAAAGTTCTAGTCTTAAAACCACAGTGATGAGATTTCCCTAAGCTTTGTTTCTACAGCCATTCCACCATAGCTTGGCAGTGAGTCACAAAAGCAGTCACAAGTCACAAATCCCTGTTAGACACAGGTTCCAGGTTTGCAGAACAGCACAGCATAAGAATAATCTTCACAGCAGCACAACTCCCTCTCCAACACAAGGTGAATCCGTGGCAGGAAATGGAATAACAAGGTTATCCAAGAGTGTTTTTTCTTAATGACAATTCTGATTAGTATTTATGGTGATTTTAGGAAAACTTTAACCAACTACACAATTTAAGTAAGACAGAAGTACCCTTTTCACCTTCCTTCCCACACTAATTTTCACATTTAGTAGTATTTATTAAGATCTATTTGGATTATATTTTTTAATTGTTAAAATATTGAGATTTTGAGTATGTTAACTAAATAAATTCAAAAGGGTGGGCAAAAATACTGGCCAAAAATAACTAATCACAAGAACACTGTCATAAACAAATTAAATAATTAACAGAATCTGATTTCCTATGATTTAAACCTTTTTCCCCATCACTCTTTTGCTCCAATTACTGCAAGCTTCTCCTTCAAATATGCCTTCCTGACACAGGACAGCAAAACTCTGACACTTGTCCAAAGCAGAGGTGTTAATTCAACACTGTCTGCTCAGCAGTCAATTCCAATGCATTTTCATGGTTTGTCTTTGAGACCCAGATCTCCTGGTTATAAGACTAGTCTAGAAAAAGCTGTCGCTTGCAAAGCCTGGAAGATTTTGAAACTCTCAACTTCTCTGGAATACTACCTGTACTTAGAAGTTACAAAAATAGGTATTCCACCATTTGCTACTATTTTCAGTCTTGGACTGACTTATATGCACATCAAGGGATTTATTAACATGTAAAGCTCATCTTGGGCCCTCAACATGCTAACATGGAGATTAGTGACATCAGCAGATGCAGTTTAAAGCAAATTAAAATAGTATTTTAAACCTACCACAGCACAAAGAAGCGAGACCCTTTTACTTCACAGACTATTTCAGACAAAAGCATAAAGCCAGTGTCCTCTCGGCTCTTAAATCTACCAAAGCAAAATGTGATTTCTACACTGAAGAATAAAAAGAAAAGTTTTGTTCAAAGAAAACCTCATTGTAGAAGAGGACTGCACTCACAGAAAATCGGAACAGGACATTTGGTGGGACCTTTCACCTATCTCAGAGTAGCACATTACTGAAGTTGCTCATTCTTCAAGTGAAAAAAGTCAGGCTGTAGTATATCATGGCAGGTACAAGACAGTTGCAGTTTTATTATATAGTATTCATGCTCTTGGTAACAATCTACAAAATATCTGATTCTGCAAAACATTCTAAACAGTGCATTTTTGACTGATTTTATCAATCACACAATGCAAACAAAAGTAGGAAAGATGTCAACCCAAGAATGCAGCTGACTGATGGCCAGTATTCTGCTTGCTACCACAGAACTGCCAAACCTTTGTGGGAAGATTAGGGGAAAAAATTTTTAAAAAAATTAAAAATGCACTAAAGGGTACTAAAAGATGCAGCTTTTTTTTTTTTGTGGTCGTGGAACTGACTTCCCTTTACTATTTGCATTTGTGTTTATGTTCAAACTGTTCATAAGCACATAGAAAATCAGCTGCTTTGCCAGCTAAAATTCAATTGTATGTCATGTAAACATGACTTACCATTTACACAGCTCTTTGTAAGTCAAACTTCATAAATGTTTGACAGCACTCGCCTTTTATTGCAGGAGAAATGAAGTAAAAGCCAACATGTACCTTGTAAACAGATAATTATTTGGACAGAAATGGAAACAAAGTCTGATTTAATGGGAACACAATAGATTCTGGAGCATACAACTTGGTTATCTTTCAAGACAAGATCTTAGGCCTAGGCTACTTCGATAATCTGCCTATCTGAGACAACATAAACATACAGGAGCAAACTCAATACAATAGAAACACTATTTTAGCTTCCATTAAGGATTTAACTAAATGAGCCCTGTAGCCGAACTGCATTGTATTTGCTCTCCTTTTTCAAAGCAAAAAAACAAGTAAGGAAGATAATTCTACTACACTCAAAGAAATGTTTTTGTACTGCAGCTATCAAAAAGAGATCCATAATTTGCTGAACCCATTCCTCAAAAGCATGCAATACTGAATAGGAATGAAAATCCACATGGGGAGCAGATGGATTCAGATGATTTTGGAGCAAAGACCACTACCATTCTCCAAAATTTCTCAGACCACCAACAAAACTCATTGTCAACTTTGTATTTATTGTAGTTCTGCAAAGTCACAGGAAATCATTATTCTCTGCCTCTCAGGTCACAATTAAGGAGCCACTGGAACACAGAAGAATCAGAAATACTTTTTATTTCCGGGTCTACAAACACACGCATCCTCCTGAGCACAAATCATAACGTACAGGAAGAAGCAATGAAATACTTTACACACTTCTGGTTATTTTAAAGAAACAACAGATCAATTAGCTTGGGTGCTTAGTGCTCAACCTGTGCTGCTTTCGAGGATCTCCTGCATCCCAGGAGCCACATTTCCCTCACTGCAGAAGCAGCCTGCAGTCCCTGCTGCCTGGGGCTGTATTGCTGCTAGACACAAAACCAGGTACTGCTTTGCTGGATCCCTGGGAGACATAAACCAAGGGCACACCTACAGAATTCACTCTATCTTCAAGAAGCAGAAAGGAAAATAACAAAACTGTTATTTGCATAGGGAAAAACATTAAAAGCATGTGTAATCTATTAACTTTAAACTGGAAAACACTGCAAAAAAAA
>VZTZ01037330.1:0-38343 GCA_013400955.1 Drymodes brunneopygia | reverse complement strand
GCCCCGCCGCCTCCCGCGGCCGCTGCCGGGCCTCGGGTCTGCCCTCAGGGTGTACCGTGCCGCAGGGCTGTATCCCGGTGTCCCTGCTGTATATCCCGGTATCCCGTTCTGTGCGTTGGACGGCCGCGGGGCGGGTAACGGGCCCGGCGGAGCCGCTCCGCGCCTCGCGGTTTGTGACGCGATCGCTCAGACCGAGCCCCCGACAGGCCCTGATCGAGGGGAAACGGCCTCGAGCTGTCCTCAGGTGGGACATCAGGAGCAATTTCTCCATGGAGAGGGGAGTCAGGCCTCGGCAGGGGCTGCCCAGGGAGGTTTGGAATGCCTATCCCTGGAGGTGTCCCAGGAAGGCCTGGACGTGGCACTCAGAGCTCTGGGCTGGCGGCGAGGTGGGGATCGGGCACAGCTTGAACTCGATGTACTTAAAGGGCTCTTCCAGTAAATGATTCCGTGATTCAAACCTAATCCCGGCACAGCCGCGCTGGGCCCGGCCAGAGCCGGCCCTGCCCCGGGTGGTTCCAGCAGCGCCTTATCAGGGCTGAGAATGGAGCGTTCTGGGCAGAGCTCAGATAAGGCTCAAATTCCTGCCCCTGCCTCTCTGCAGCTTCTCTGTTTGCTTTTCGTTCATTCACGTTTTGGTGCAGCAGTTTCGTGTACAGCAGTCTTTTGCTGGTAACAGGTTGAATAATACATATTGGCATCAATTATTTAATACCTGTGTGTGTAGCTGCCTGACACCCTGATTCAGTTCTTTAGCCCAAGTGATGTAAAACCCTTTGGAATTAAGGTGAAAACCCTAGAATTAAGGTGGAAACCCCGGAATCAAGTTTCCCTGGTGTGCCTGAGCTCCATGCCCACCCCTGGAGTTTGGTGGCCTGTTGCATTGGCTGGTTTAAACCATGGTTTGCTGTCAGATTTTGGGATATACCAGGGACCAGACTGGAAGGCCTTTGGCTGGTACAGCCTTCAGACAGACTTGGTTTCAGTTTGAAGCCTCGTGTGCAGCTCAGACCTTGTGTGCTGATCTGTACTGCTTCTCCCTCATTCTTTTTTCCCTCCTAACACGAAGTCACCTGGATTTGGAGAGCTGTTTTTTTGAGATGGAATATGTCTTCTGAGTCAGCTAGAGGGAGAAAACATCTGTTAAACATCAGAATAAGTTTAGGTCGTGAATTACTGCATTTCTAACAATGATAGAATCCATGGAATCATTAAGGCTGATAATTAAGTCCAGCCATTCTCCTACACAGCCAAGGCCACCACTGCCCCATGTCCCCAAGTGCCACATCCACAGGTCTTTAAATCCCTCCAGGGATGGGGACTCCAGCCCTGCCCTGGGCAGCTGTGTCAAGGAAAAGAAATTTCCCCAAAGCCCAGCAAGTTCCTGGTGCAACTTGAGGCCATTTCCTCTTGTCCCGTCACAGTTACTGCAAATTTTAGAGCTGTAAATAGTGCTGGGGCTGCTGTTTGTGTCACTGCCTCCCCTTACCCCTCGATTTTAGAGCCTGCCCGAGGTACCCTCTGAAGTGCAGCAGCCTCTGAATGATCCAGATCTCTGCCTGTTGCAGTGGTAAAGGCACAGTGATACTCTTTGATACTTAATGTGGAACTTAATGTCACAAATGATGGTTTTTTCTCAAAGAATGGTTTGGGTTGGAAGAGACTTCAAAGCCCATCCAGTTCCACCCCCTGCCATGGGCAGGGACACCTTCCACTACCCCAGGTTGCTCCAGGCCCGTGGTTGCCTAATGATAGATAACAGAAATACTTCTAAAAAGCAGTCAGTACAAAACTTGCAGGGTAGACCACATGGACTCTTGAACATTGTGCCAAAGTTCCCTGGCTTGGTGAACTCCTGGGGAGACATGAACTGTTATCCCGGGAGTTGAAGCTGCTGAAAGATAAGGGAGAGAGATTTTTCCTTTCTGGCAAGAACTTCCCCCAGTATGTAGTGGTGTCTTAGCCATGTCCTCGTTGAAGTGACAGCAGTGGTCTGGGTGTTGTCTCTTCAGGCTTTCAGTGTGAAAGAACTCTGCAGAGTTCTGGGATGGGGACTCCTGCTTTCTTTTCAAAATCCCAAATGCATTTGCCACCTGCTCCGAGGACAGCAGGAGGAACCAGGAGTGGCAGTGCTGTGTGTGAGGATGACAGTCCCACACTGTCCTTCATCCCAGCTGCACTCACAGCTGAGAGCTGCTGTGTCCTGCAGGGTGGTGTTCCCTGGGATCCCTGAGCCGTGGGGAGCATGGGGAAAGCTCAGCTCAGTGCCCCTGCTCCGGCTCCAGGAGGGAATGCCGGGATCAGCCGAGGCTGGGTGGCACCCAGCCAGGTCAGGCTGGCCTGGTGCTGGCACAGCAGGGCAGGGCTGGGCAGTGGCTCTTGGCAGGGACATCAAAGAGAGAGAGTGGGAGGAAGCAGGAGTCTGTCCCAAGGGCCGGGAGGAAGTGCCTGGCACTGGGTGTGGGTGGGAGTGAGGGGCTGTGGGTCAGGGGCAGCCAGAGCATTTCTGTGGCCCTCTGGTGCTCCTGGGTGTATTTGGACATCACTAATGGGGACTGAGTTGGTGCTGACAGTAATTCTTGTCCTTGCTTTAGCCTGGCGTTGAGGGCACCTTTTAACACCTGTTTATTTCACAAAGAAGTTAGTGACTTGTACTAAGTACAAATTGAATGAAATTAATGAAAATTGAATGAGTTTAGGGACATGGGTCCATGGTGGCCTTGGCACTGCTTGAGTAACTTGGACCTGATGGTCTCAGGCAGCTTTTCCAGCCTGAATGTTTCTATGGAATTTGAGCTTAACTATTTAGAATAAACTTCCACTGGACTCCTACAGGAAAACTGTAATGATTCACTTTTATACCTCCCTGCAATAGTTTTTTAGAAACCCACAATGATTTCTGTATGAGGATGTGAAAATCTATGACCGCTGTTAATATCTTTTATTGTTGATGCGTGAGGCAGACATACTCAGGGTTGTGGTGAAACACAGGGATGCCTGGAGCACCTGGGACGCTCTGAGCTGCTGATTCACACCCTGTGAGCCGTGCCACAGCAGCACTGAGTGCCTGTGTTCCCACAGGATCCAGGCGCACAGCGGTGCCATGGAGAACGCGGAGAGCACAGAGGAGGAGCAGCAGCCGACTGTGGGCAATGAGAGCGCGGAGCCCGGTGCCGAGAGCGCGCCCGAGGAGCAGCACATGGACTTCAGCACCGAGATCATGAGTGTCACCGAGATGGAGCAGTCCCCGGACAGCTCCCCCGACCTCAACGAGGACAACACGCAGGAGAGCGAAATTCCCAACATTGAGAGCTTGCAGACCACAGATATCGAGGCTGGCTTCCCTCCGGATTTTGACAAGTTTTGGAAAGTAGTAGAGGACAATCCGCAGGATTTCACAGGATGGGTTTATCTGCTGCAGTACGTAGAGCAGGAGGTGAGTACCTGTCCCTTTCTCCTCAGTATCTCCAAAATAAATAAGCAAAGGAAACTAAAGTCATGGAATCCCGGTGGCAAATGTAGAATGGACATCAGGCTGTCACAGATGCTGATTTAAGGCAGCTGTCCTTGCCACTGTTGTCATTAAATCATAAAATGCCAGGATGGTTTGAGTTGGGAGTTAAAGCTCATCCAGTTCCACCCCCCTGCCATGTGAGGGACACCTTCCACGAACCCCGGCTGCTCAATGTCGAAATAACACCAGGCATTTCTAACGCGCTGCTAATAATTGTTTATAAAATAACACAGAGTTGTTGCTGAGGGAAGCACTGATTGTGCTCGCTCTGTGCTTCCCACAGAACCACTTGCCAGCAGCCAGAAAAGCCTTTGACAGGTTTTTCTCACACTACCCCTACTGCTATGGGTACTGGAAGAAGTACGCGGACCTGGAGAAGCGCCACGACAACGTCAAGCAGTCAGACGAGGTACGTAGGGCCCGGGGCCAGCGCTGCCACCAGTCCCAGAGCCAACAATGACTGTCCCACTGCGAGTCATTGGGCTGCCAGTGCCTGCCCTGCACGGCCAGGGCTCGAGGGACGTGTTTGCACGTGTCACAGCTGTGGCATTTGGAGCTAATGTTCTCTCTCTTTGTTGGCAGGTGCGTTAAACCTCTACAGTTTGTCAAGCTTTGCAGTGCAAGCCTCTGTATTACACTGCAGCTTAACAAGTAGGGCAGGGCTTTTCTGTCACTTCCATTTATTGCTCATTTTCAAAACAATATAGTTGGTTTGCTGGTCACAATTGCTCCATCTTATTGCATTTTTGGTCAGACGCTGTCAATGATGCTCTAATGGGTCTGTGCCCTATGGTCTGTACCCCAAAGCCTGCCCACACAACCTGATCAGAATGCAGGGACCGCTGCGCTTTGAAGATCAAGACTCTGCACGTGGAGATCAGAACATTGCCATGTTCTATCCAACCTCCACCCGAATGGTAATGGTAGATTATTTAAACAAAATTCCAGTAATTAGTATTTCTAAGGTTCACCGGATAACACAGTGTTGCCTCTCTCTTAGGACCCCATTAAGGATTTGAAGTACAGTTCATGTTCTCTTCATAGGTCTATCGCCGAGGGCTTCAGGCAATTCCTCTTAGTGTTGATCTTTGGATACATTATATAAACTTCCTAAAGGAGACCTTGGACCCTGCTGATCCTGAAACTAACAGTACCATCCGGGGGTGAGTTGGGAGCAGCCTGATATCCATACACCAGTGGTTTCAGCTTATTGTGTTTGTAAAATAAGGGGCAAATTCATAGCAGCCTGGTGTCACTTCAAGGACTTTTAAATGAAGAGATGATGGAGCCAAATTCCATAAGGAGGGGGAGACAGCACAGTGTGGTACTAGGGGCAGAAGTTGTGTCTTAAGAGCTTCAGACTGGATGTTAAGAAATACTTAGTGCACCTGTGGGAATCTTGGAATTTAATTCCTTGGGGTTTTCAGGGTATGGCTGGGAAGTGTCTGCTTGCTGTGGCTGGCAGTGGACCTGGCTAAAGGCTTGGACTACAGTTTGATCAGAAGGCTTAATTGAGAACTGAATCTGAATCAAGCTGCAGAATTCCTGCACAGCTTTTGGATGTTACGCTGCTGCACTGGTGGGTTTGGAGTCTGTACAAGACTGAAGTGGTAAAGGTTGTGTATTTTCCTGATATCTTGTGTTTTGCAAGTGGCTTTTGCTGTTGCCTTTATTAGTTCTGTTGTGGAAGTGCTGGAGGATAAAAATGAGCGTGATCTTTCTGAATGTCTAGACACCTTGCTGCAGATACCTGGAGAACACTCTGAAGAATGTAAATAATTAATATAAGTCTAGTTTCGAGTAAATGAGGGTGCTCATATCCTTTATTAAGAGCCAGGACTTTCCTTCCTTGCTCTGTCCTGGCATCCAGAAACCAGTGTAAAACAATTTCCTTTTCCAGAGCCTATGAACACGCAGTGCTGGCTGCTGGGACAGATTTCCGTTCTGACAGACTTTGGGAAATGTATATAAACTGGGAAAATGACCAGGGAAACCTAAGGGAAGTGACATCCATCTATGACCGCATCCTGGGAATCCCAACACAGCTCTACAGCCACCACTTCCAGAGGTAAAGGGGAAACAGGGAGTTAATGCCATGTGAAAGGTGGAAATATTCAGCACAGCTGAACTTGGAACAGCTGTATGTGGTTATTTACTTACATACTCAGTTGGACTGGTTGTTTTAAAGTGCTGATGCACATTTGAGGAATTCAGGTTTAGGTAAATTCAGAGGTTTTGTTGTGGAATAAGGACAGGCCTTGGAAGTGTGGGGAAGAAGAGAGGATGTCTTTGAGAATCAGAATGAGCAGTTTTGGACTTTAATACTTGTGCAATGCCCATGTGTGGTGAAGCACCAATTTACCTGACTAAAGAGGAATCCTGGTTAAGTTTTAGACAGTGGAATTCTGCATTGGTAGGGAGAGGTGAGAAACAACCTCAGTTAAATTACACACCATCTTCCCCACACAGTAACTTCTACAGGTCTCTTGGTGTGGAAGATAAAGTATTTCTTTTTATAACTGGTTTTGTGCTTTGCCATCTCTTTGACATGGCAAGGGTTCTGTCAGCCTGCCCTGCTGCCCTTTCCCTTTGACACATGGCACTTCTGAGGGTGATGGGTGCAGGCAGCACTCAGTGTCACTCAGGGGCAATGAAGCAAAGCAGAACCCCCTGGGATTTCTGGTTGTGCCCTGTTGGGCAGCAGTGCAGCATGAAACAGCACCTTTGCAGTGCCTGCTCTGTGGCTGTTGTCAGGTTTAAAGAGCACATCCAGAACAACCTGCCCCGAGACTTCCTGACCACGGAGCAGTTTGTGCAGCTGCGCCGGGAGCTGGCGGCCGCCAGCGGCCACAGCGGCGAGGATGGGGAGGAGCTGCCCTGCGGCACCGAGGACATCACCGACCCTGCCAAGGTACTGCTGGGCTGGGCACAGGCACTCCATCCTTCCCTGGGGCTGGGGTTCCACTGCAGCTGCTCTGGCTGTGCCCAGAGAGCTCCTGCATATCAGTACCTTGTGGCACTGAGGACATCACTGACACTGCCAAGGTACTGCTGGGCTGGGCACAGGCACTCCATCCTTCCCTGGGGCTGGGGTTCCACTGCAGCTGCTCTGGCTGTGCCTGGAGAGCTCCTGCATATCAGTACCCTGTGGCACTGAGCACATCACAGACCCTGCTAAGGTACTGCTGGGCTGGGCACAGGCACTCCATCCTTCCCTGGGGCTGGGGAAGGGCTTCCACTGCAGCCACTTCAGCTGTGCCCAGAAAGCAGGAATCTCCTGCACATCAGTGCCCTGCAGCACTGAGGGCATCACCAACCCCATCAAGATACCTGCCTGGGATGGGCATGGCTGCCCCTGCCCTCTCCCTGGGGCAGGGGTTCCACTGCAGCCACTTCAGCTGTGCCCAGACAGCTGTTGCACATCAGTGCCCTGTGGTTGGTGTGGTAACAGGACAGCCCCTTCCAGTGCTGGCAGAGGTGTTAAAGAAATGAGTTAGAAAGTGAAAGAAGCGATGTACAAAACCTGAGGAACAAACAGTGATTATTGCAGATCAGCAGTTTGGCATCTGTGGTCTAAGAAAGCTCCTCATCAGCAGTGGCCTGGGCAGGTTCAGACTGTTACAGGCCTAGGACAGCCTGGAGCTGTCCAAAGGAATTGCTGATGGTGAAAACACAGACACGCTGAAACTGGGGCTGGCTTGGATCCAAATCCATCCTTAATCTCAAAATCAGCTTTAGCGTAGGATAAAAAGCAGTTCAGCTGTGTGTGCTGAGGGCCAAGGCTCCAGCAGGCAGTGTCCCAGCCCTTCCCTTGCTGCTCAGGGAGAATCCCTGCACATCTCTGGCACGGGAAGCAGTTACAAAGGTGATACCATGTCTGCCTGTGTTACATTCTCTAACATTCTGTTCTAGCTAATCACTGAGATAGAGAACATGAGGCACAGAATCATTGAGATCCACCAGGAGATATTTAACCACAATGAGCATGAAGTCAGTAAGAGGTGGACGTTTGAGGAAGCGGTAAGTGGGGTTTGTGTGAGGCAGCACACAAGGACTGGGAGCTGGGAGTTCTGTGAAACAGCCTTAACTCAAACTGTTGGGGGTGGTTTGAACAGAGACTCAGAGTTGGAACAGTTTCACTTCTCTGCCATTTTTCCTGTCAAGAGGCAGCTGGCACCTGGTGATGTAAAGATCTCTGAGCAGTGTTTGCAGAGAGGCAAGCAAGGTGCTGTAATGTTGGCTAAGCCAGTGAGTCCTGAGAGTTAGTGCTGCTCATGCACTGGGGTGGTGCAAAGGCATGAGGGGATGGAGGGGATTCCCTTTGAAAGGTAAGCCTGTGCTCAGAGGAGAAGGAAATTCCTGTGGCTTTGTATTTTAACATTATACATTTAATCAGGTAGCTTTTGGTTTGGACCTCCTATGTATAACATATTAAAAGTAATTTTAAGTAATTAAACTAATAATTTGGTCACTGCAAATATACAGCTTTTGCTGTAGCATTAAGTTGGATTACATTTGAAATCACAACCGGAGGTTTTCATTCTCAGTCTTTATATTTTTCTTCCTGGCAAACATGTTTAAAACTTGTTTTAAATTTACTTCTTATTTTTAAGAGTCCATTGTGTTACCCAGATGGGACAGTTTTTCCAACTCTTTAATGGGGTGGGTGATGCAGAACTGGTGGGTGATTTATTGCACTGGGTGGGACTGGGCCAGGTGCCTCGAGAGCCCAGGAGCTCACAAACAGAGTGAGAGCCATTGTCAGTGAGCTCTGAGCAGTGACCCAGGCAGGAGGGAGCAGAGCAGGCACAGAGTGCCCCAGATTCCTGCCCTGGGAGGCCTTAAGCTGCAGATCTGTGGGACTTGGGAGAAACTAAAACTGTGGGTGTGGGCAGCTGAGTGTCCCCTTGCTGCTGGCCACAAGGTGCTCTGGTTAACAAGAGTCTCTGCTCTGGAGCACCAAGGGGCTGGGAGGAGCTGGACATGCAAAGTTCAGTGTGGCTGTAAAGAGCAGCAGTGAGGTGGGAGGGCACAGATCCCACCCAAGCTTTGGGATTTGCTTAGAGCTGGTTTTAGCAGGAATGGGACTGTGAGCTGGGCAAAATGGCCAGAGGGTGTTGGATTCCATAGGAGAGGTCAGTGAGGAGCAGGAAGGGGGGTTGGCTTTAAATTTCAGGTGGCTTGGAAGAATTGGATTCTCCTTAATTACTGTAAGTTCTTCATCCATTTGTGTGGGTTTGGATCTGAGAGGGAATTGCAGCACAGGAGACTTAATCAAATACAATTATAGATGGTGAGGAGAAGCAAAAAGTCTCTGGCAGGGTGCCAGGCAAAGCAATTTAGATTTAAACAGAGCAAAGTTTAATTTTCTGTGCTGAGCTCTGTCCCACCCAGCCCCTCTTGCAACCATCAATAACAACGTGATGGTGCTAAATTCAAAATTCATGGTTTTGCAGTAACCAACTTGATGTAAATAATTAATAGAAGTCCAGCTCAGTGCTCTGTCTTTCCTTGTCATGATTCTCAACCAAAATCTGAGTTGAATTTGTGGGCTGGGTGTCCCACAGTGAGCACTTCACTTACGTGGGTGGGTGTGGGCAATGTCCAGTGTGTCCCTAATGTCACTGACCCTGGGCTGCCTTGGGTCCTCCCCCAGCATCTCCAAACACTTGCACTCCAAAAGCTTCCTAGGAAAGGAGTTTGTAGCCTGGAATGTCACTGCAGTGAATCCCTTGATCCATACCTGGCTCACCTTGGCTGAGTGGATGAGGAGGTGTCCCTGGTGATCACTGCAGTGGCAGTAATTGAGTGTTGGCTGTGTGGCTGTTGATTGTGTGAACCCCCTCGGTGGTGTGTTTGTAATCACCAGTTGCATCCTGTGACTCTTGCAGATCAAGAGGCCTTACTTTCATGTAAAACCTCTGGAGAAAATTCAGCTGAAAAACTGGAAAGAGTACTTAGAGTTTGAGATAGAGCATGGCACTCACGAGCGAGTCGTGGTCCTCTTTGAGAGATGTGTCATTTCATGTGCCCTCTATGAGGACTTCTGGATCAAGGTAAGGGAGGCAGCTCAGGCTCTGCTGGTGCACACCTTGACCTGGTGACTAACCCTTGTACCCTGTGGAACGTTGTTCATCTATAACTATATCTGTTGCATTAGGAGATGGTCTGCTTGCAACCAGATTTGACTGCTGCATTTGCCAACTGCGTTGCCTCTCTACGTCCTTCCTTACAGAAACTAGTCTAGTGGTTCCATAAAGGTGCTGAATGGGTTTAAACAAAAGAATTTTATCGTTCTGGCATGTTCTTAGAGGCAAATACAAGCTTTAACCTGGCTGCTCTCTGCTCTGTTTCCAACTCTAGTATGCCAAATACATGGAGAACCACAGCATCGAGGGCGTGAGGCACGTGTACAGCAGGGCCTGCACCATCCACCTGCCCAAGAAGCCCATGGTGCACATGCTGTGGGCAGCCTTCGAGGAGCAGCAGGGTAAGGGCAGCCCAGCCTCGGGGAGTGTTACCCTGGTTTTACAGGGCCCCATAAGTTGTAACACTGTAGCTGGAGTTTCCCATGCTTGTTCTGTAAACATGGTCCTTGTTTTCCTTAACCAACCAGGATTGTTTTGCACTTGTGGAATTGTTTTTCATTCCTTTCCCTGGGGTGGAGAAAGATGATTGACCATGTCTTTGTCCTGTAAACGTTCAGGGGTGTTGACCCTTTTCACCAATCCTTGATTGTCTTTAGAAACATATAAAAATAGGTAAATAAAGAAGGGCAGAGTTTTTTTGGTCGGTGCTGCCTGGAGATGCAACTGCTGCTCTGTGACCCACGTGTTTCTTCTGTTGCCAGCTGTGCAACAGGGGAGGGCTCTGCTGGGGGAGCTCTGGGATCTACCCTGTCCTGAAGCATTTCCCTGCTTGTTGCAGGCAACATTGATGAAGCCAGAAGGATCCTGAAGACGTTTGAGGAGTGCATCCTGGGGCTGGCCATGATCCGCCTGCGCAGGGTGAGCCTGGAGCGCCGGCACGGCAACATGGAAGAGGCAGAGCAGCTGCTGGAAGATGCTGTCNTCTGAGAGGGAATTGCAGCACAGGAGACTTAATCAAATACAATTATAGATGTTGAGGAGAAGCAAAAAGTCTCTGGCAGGGTGCCAGGCAAAGCAATTTAGATTTAAACAGAGCAAAGTTTAATTTTCTGTGCTGAGCTCTGTCCCACCCAGCCCCTCTTGCAGCCATCAATAACAACGTGATGGTGCTAAATTCAAAATTCATGGTTTTGCAGTAACCAACTTGATGTAAATAATTAATAGAAGTCCAGCTCAGTGCTCTGTCTTTCCTTGTCATGATTCTCAACCAAAATCTGAGTTGAATTTGTGGGCTGGGTGTCCCACAGTGAGCACTTCACTTACGTGGGTGGGTGTGGGCAATGTCCAGTGTGTCCCTAATGTCACTGACCCTGGGCTGCCTTGGGTCCTCCCCCAGCATCTCCAAACACTTGCACTCCAAAAGCTTCCTAGGAAAGGAGTTTGTAGCCTGGAATGTCACTGCAGTGAATCCCTTGATCCATACCTGGCTCACCTTGGCTGAGTGGATGAGGAGGTGTCCCTGGTGATCACTGCAGTGGCAGTAATTGAGTGTTGGCTGTGTGGCTGTTGATTGTGTGAACCCCCTCGGTGGTGTGTTTGTAATCACCAGTTGCATCCTGTGACTCTTGCAGATCAAGAGGCCTTACTTTCATGTAAAACCTCTGGAGAAAATTCAGCTGAAAAACTGGAAAGAGTACTTAGAGTTTGAGATAGAGAATGGCACTCACGAGCGAGTCGTGGTCCTCTTTGAGAGATGTGTCATTTCATGTGCCCTCTATGAGGACTTCTGGATCAAGGTAAGGGAGGCAGCTCAGGCTCTGCTGGTGCACACCTTGACCTGGTGACTAACCCTTGTACCCTGTGGAACGTTGTTCATCTATAACTATATCTGTTGCATTAGGAGATGGTCTGCTTGCAACCAGATTTGACTGCTGCATTTGCCAACTGCGTTGCCTCTCTACGTCCTTCCTTACAGAAACTAGTCTAGTGGTTCCATAAAGGTGCTGAATGGGTTTAAACAAAAGAATTTTATCGTTCTGGCATGTTCTTAGAGGCAAATACAAGCTTTAACCTGGCTGCTCTCTGCTCTGTTTCCAACTCTAGTATGCCAAATACATGGAGAACCACAGCATCGAGGGCGTGAGGCACGTGTACAGCAGGGCCTGCACCATCCACCTGCCCAAGAAGCCCATGGTGCACATGCTGTGGGCAGCCTTCGAGGAGCAGCAGGGTAAGGGCAGCCCAGCCTCGGGGAGTGTTACCCTGGTTTTACAGGGCCCCATAAGTTGTAACACTGTAGCTGGAGTTTCCCATGCTTTTTCTGTAAACATGGTCCTTGTTTTTCTTAACCAACCAAGATTGTTTTGCACTTGTGGAATTGTTTTTCATTCCTTTCCGTGGGGTGGAGAAAGATGATTGACCATGTCTTTGTCCTGTAAACCTTCAGGGATGTTGACCCTTTTCACTAATCCTTGATTGTCTTTAGAAACATATAAAAATAGGTAAATAAAGAAGGGCAGAGTTTTTTGGTCGGTGCTACCTGGAGATGCANGGGTGGAGAAAGATGATTGACCATGTCTTTGTCCTGTAAACGTTCAGGGGTGTTGACCCTTTTCACCAATCCTTGATTGTCTTTAGAAACATATAAAAATAGGTAAATAAAGAAGGGCAGAGTTTTTTTGGTCGGTGCTGCCTGGAGATGCAACTGCTGCTCTGTGACCCACGTGTTTCTTCTGTTGCCAGCTGTGCAACAGGGGAGGGCTCTGCTGGGGGAGCTCTGGGATCTACCCTGTCCTGAAGCATTTCCCTGCTTGTTGCAGGCAACATTGATGAAGCCAGAAGGATCCTGAAGACGTTTGAGGAGTGCATCCTGGGGCTGGCCATGATCCGCCTGCGCAGGGTGAGCCTGGAGCGCCGGCACGGCAACATGGAAGAGGCAGAGCAGCTGCTGGAAGATGCTGTCAGGAATGCCAAGTCCATCAGTGAAGCCTCCTTCTATGCCATCAAACTGGCCAGGCACCTCTTCAAAGTGCAGAAAAACCTGCCAAAGGCAAGAAAAGTGCTGTCAGAAGCCATAGAACTGGACAAAGTATGTGTTCCCTCTTGGCTGTCTTACCCAAAACCCAAACCACCCTGGTGTCTTTCTTTCTGAAGCATTTTGTGTAAAATGTGGCAACAGTGATGACAGCAGTTGTAACTGGATGTAATGTCCCATTACTGCATGGAGACAACAGTCCCTCTAAACTGACGTTGCCAAGGTCCTAACTTGGGAATCTGGAAGTTTGCACTCTCTTTTCCTGCCAGAAGCATGATGTGCTTTGCCCCTTTATTTTTTTGCTCCTTTATTTTAACTTTTAGAATCTTAAATGTTCTCGGTGTGTTCAGTGTTGTTGGTAGGCAGTTCCTGGTGGGTTGGTGTCAGCACAGGAATATCTGGCACTCAGATGCTGCCAGCAAAATGCAGCACCTGGGTTTGTGCTGTTGGTCACTTCTGGTCTGTTCCTGTAACAAACCAGCCCAGGGAGAGGGGAAAATCCCTTTATTCATTGCCTGGTGTTGTGTGTGTTTATGGGGTGAATTGTGGTGTGTAACAGAGTTAAATAGCTGCTGTGAGGGTCAGGTGTGCACCTCCTAATGCCTGTTTTGCACAGGAAAACACCAAACTGTACCTGAACCTGCTGGAGATGGAGTACAGTGGTGACCTCAAGCAGAATGAGGAGAACATCCTGAGCTGCTTTGACAAGGCCGTCCATGGGGCCCTGTCCATCAAAATGAGGATCACCTTCTCACAGAGAAAAGTGGAATTCCTGGAAGATTTTGGGTCTGATGTCAACAAGTAAGATGTCCTGTGGGCAGTGGCCAAACTGGGGTCACTGGGAGAGTGCTGGCAGCAGTTGGGATGGGGTGGGGTCTGTGGCTTCTGTGAAATTGTTTCTTTTGTGGCATCAGTTCTTTGTAAGGAAGAGCTGCTTTTCTAAACCAACCTCCTGGTGTTAAACAGGAATAGATCTGTAGACAGGAATAGATTTTTAAACAGGAATGGATTTTCAAATTGGAATCTCTTTTCAGATAATTACCCCCTTTTATCTGCAATGCCCAACACCTCACTGAGCAGAGCTTTGCTGCCTGCCAGGTTTCCCTGTGGTTTGCCCTTGCTGAGCCCTGTGAAGGGAGGTGCTCCCCAAGGGAATGGGACAGGTCTGTCACACAGGTGTCCCTTGAGGCTCTGTTCCCTGGCAGCTGCTGCTTGCTGCCAAAACTGCACTGGTTGGATTTTTCAGTGTTCAGCACTGTTAACAACTGTGCTCTTATGTGGGAGGATACACCAGAAATGCAAGTTATTTTAATTCAATACTACAATATGTTTCCTCTTACTTGTCTATTGTTTTTATTTACATTTTGCAGCTAAATAACTCGGAAGGATTAATGACAAGTCAATTTTTCTGCTTTGTATGTTTTTAACAATAGCCATCCTTAAATTCTGCTGCCTCTGCATGGCAGCCAGTCAGTGCAGGTTTGGGATCTGAGACAGATCAAACACAAGGAATTTTGCAGTTCCCAAATAATCCCAGAGCACTGGATGAGTACAAGGAACTCTTTTCACCCAGAGCACACTGTCAGAATCTGCAGGTTTTGTGAGATGAGGGAGTATTTCAGTATTTGTGGGAATTTTAGCCAGGACTCTCCTGTGCTACTTCAACCACACTTGTTCTTCCCTGCTGGATGGGGAAAGGCTGTAGGTGCTGCTTTGGGACTGGAATGATTTTTAGTGTTTAAATACTGATTCCCACATCTCTGTGCTGCTGTGGGCAGCATCACCAGCAGGCTCTGAAGGAGCAGCTGAATCACAAACCACTTCTAGAAAACTCCTTTATAAAGGAGCTTGATAAAAAGTGCACCAAACGTGAGGGAAGTTCAGCAGGTTGGGAACAGGAGCTGTTGTGAATAGACCTGAGTTGGCTTTCCCCTGTTTGTGGTGGTCACTCATTAAAATTTATTACCCAGCAATTTGCTGCATGGTTACAGTTTCCAGCAAGCACTGCTGGGGTGTTTCAGACCTTGGCAAGGCTTGACTGGCTGTGCTCTCCCCAGGCTCCTGGATGCCTACGACGAGCACCAGGCGCTGCTGAAGGAGCAGGAGACGCTGAAGCGGCGGGCAGAGAATGGGTACGGGTACGGACTGGGCTGGGCAGGGCAGGGCTGGGCTGGGCTGGGGGGCTCTGTGGTATGTCACTGTATATACAGGTATTTGTCAGCTCTGAACCCACTGATGGGAGAATAGAATCACTTTATTTTAGTCCTTTCAAGTGTGTACTAAATAGAGCTGTGCTGCCTTAAATATTCACAGAGTTGTTGGCATTGGAAGGGATCTTAAAGCCCATCCAGTGCCACCTCCCTGCCGTGGGCAGGGACACTTTCCATAGACCAGGCTGCTCAGAGCTCCATCCATCCTGGCCTTCCAGGGATGGAAACATTTTTGGAAAATAAGTTTTTGAGTTGTTGAATTGAGCCAACAGTGCTGGTAAAAGAACTCAGTCTCTAAGCTGGAACGTGCCTTTGCTGTCTCAGTTTGGGCAGCAGCTTTAAACCCATCCTGCTCTGAAACCACAGTACAAACTGTCCTTCCCTAACCCCAATCCCCTCACCCTGCTGGGCCAGGGCAGCCGGGTGAACCCAGTTCAGCCTGATGCAGCATCCCCCCGGAGGCCATGGCCAGCATTCCCCAAGGCTCTGGTGTTCCCTTGCAGCTCAGAGGAGCCAGATGAGAAGAAGCTGCTGACGGAGGAGGCGGGGCTGGCGTCGGCACAGCTCATGGACGGGGACATGCAGGTCAACCAGGCTGCCTACAACTACAATGCCTGGTACCAGGTATGGGCACAGGGCAGCCTGGGACTGCCCGCTCCTGGCAAAGAAAACCCAGCTCCTGAGGGTTGTTGATCCCTCCTGGGCCTGCTCCACAAGTGTTCAGTGTTCATGTGTGGATCGAGGAGCAGTTTGGTGGCTGTGCTGTCACACGGGGAGGGCAGCAGGGCTGTGGTGTGTGGAATGTTTTTCCCTGCCTGGCCTCGGGGTGCCCCTTTGCTGTGTGCCTGGATAGTGACTGTCTCCAGGCAGTGGTTCCTGTAATGCCTTGGAATGGGTTCTGCTGCTACACAGCACCAGCAACATCAGCTTGTCCTCTGGGGCTCTTCCTCCAGGGCATTTTAGCTTGGAATAGAATTGTGGAGGTCAGAAAAGCCCCTAAGACCATCCAGTCCAGCTGTTCTCCCAAGCACTGCCAAGGCCACCACTGCCCCATGTCCCTACTGCCACATCCACATATTTTATAAATCCATGGAAGTTTTGCTGCAGTGCTTTAATGAAAGGTGGTGTTTAGACTGCAGAGCCCCCAGAGCTGGGGGAGCAGTGGTACAACTGGGGCACAACCCCTGGGTAGCCCTGGTTTGGGATTGCCTGCAGCCAGGTCAGGAATCTTTCCAAAATCGGGCAGTGGGAGGAGTCTCATCCAGCATGGACTCTCCAGGGCTAGAACAGGAAAAATGCCCCAGGTTTCACACAGGGCACTGCAGGAATGGCAGCCTTGAAGCTGTGCCAGGGGAGGTTTGGGATGGAGAGCAGGAAAGGCTCTTACCCCAGAGGGTGCTGGGCACAGCCCCAAGGCTGCCAGAGCTCCAGGGGTGCCCAGGCTGGGATTTGGGGGTGTCTGTGCAGGAACAGGGGCTGGGATGATCCCTGTGGGTCCCTTCCAGCTCAGGATGTTTTGATTCTGTGGCTGCACGGTGCCTCCACCCCTGCCTGCCCTCCCTGCCTTTCCCAGGCTGTTGCAGAGGGAATGGCAGTTTTCCTGCATTCCCAGGGGTGCTGTGCTGGGCACGGTGGGGCTGGGGGAGCTGTGGGGCTGTGCTCAGGACCAGGGCTCCCTGTGCAGCAGGGACAGCCTGGCTGATGCTGCTCTGCTGTGTTTGATTGCAGTACAACTACCAGAACGCCTGGAATTATGGACAGTATTACCATACAACCTGATCCCTGGAGGGAGTGGAGTTCACTGTGCTGCAGTTTCAACAAAGATGGAATAAAAAAAAATTATATTTTTCTAATTTTGGGCTGTGAAGGAACTGTTGTGCCACCTGCTTTTGGTCCTCTGCATGTGAACCGAGCTGCTGCTCACAGGGTATGTGTGAAGCAAGATTCGTGTGCTGGTAACTGATAAATGGTCTCTGTACAATTCTCATTTACCATAAAAGAATTTTTTAATTCCCTGCACTAATTTATGGAGTATCAGAAGAATTCTCGTCGGTCTCATGATTCCATAAGAGTGGGTGAAGCTGTGGGGTTTTGGTTGGTGTTGCCCCAGAGCTGCTCTGCTGCCTGGCCCTGGCCCAGGGCTGGAGCTTGTCCTGCTCCCAGCCCAATTCCAGGGAGCTGTTCCAGGGCTGTGTGGGAATGGGGCCGTGCCAGAGCTGCCACACGGGTTCTGTAGTGTGGGGAGGGGGCAGGGATTAAACCACCTTTGTTCTTTTTTAAAAGCACAAACTGTGTTTGGGATGAGTTTTGTATTTAGAGTTTTTCATGTACACGGTGTGAGCAAAATTTTTTTCATTTTGATCAAAGTGATCATTCCCATTTTTGTAATAAAAGCAAGGAATTCAGTAGTGCTCTGAGCTTTCTTGGGCTGCCTCATTTGAGCCAGGAGGAAGAACAGAATGCCTGAGCTGAGCTGGGGTGGTGTTCACAGGAGGGGCTGTGGTACAGGGACACCTCGGGAACACCTGTGGGACACCTGGATCTGTGCCAGCAGAGCTGCTGTCCCATCAGCCATGGAGTGGGAAGGCTGTGGGATTGGGATCCACAGGAGGGAAGGAGCCCTGGGCTGGGTGTGAGCCCCTGGGGGCTCTGCAGTGCCCGGCACAGGAGCAGGGGGAGCACAGACACAAAGAAGGGAGGCACTGGCAGGTACAAACTCTGCTTTAGTGGTGGGGCTGTCACTACAGCAGCGGGGCAGGGACAACACTCAGCACTCAGCTCCTCAAAGGCACCGCTGTAACCGGAGCCAGGAGTTACAACAAGGCCAGCAGGAAGCTCTCTCTGGCAGAAATGGATTCCCAGCAGCACCAGGGAATTCTTCACTCAATATCCACCAGCTCCACTTCAAAGAACAGCTTTGCATTCGGTGGGATCCTGGTGGCAAATGTTAAGGAAGCTGAGAGGAAACAGCCCCTGCAATGACCCCTCCCTGAGCAGGGAGTCACAGCTGCTGCCCAGGCTCTGCTGTGTCCCTGGGATGTTCCTGACCCAGCTGGACACTGGATCCAGCAAGGAGCCAATTCTGCTGCCCAGGCTCTGCTGTGTCCCTGGGATGTTCCTGACCCAGCTGGACACTGGATCCAGCAGGGAGCCACAGCTGCTGCCCAGCCTCTCTCGTGTCCCTGGGATGTTCCTGACCCAGCTGGACACTGGATCCAGCAGGGAGCCACAGCTGCTGCCCAGCCTCTCTCGTGTCCCTGAGATGTTCCTGACCCAGCTGGACACTCTGGATCCAGCAGGAGCTGTCAGGAGCCAGGGCCACTCCATGGATACACCTTCATTAGCACATCCTGCTCCTCATTCCCATTCCTGGGAACAGAGCAGCCCAGTCCTACCTGAGCTGCCCCAGCCTTGTCTGCAGGTGTGGGGCAGTGGCTGGGGGAGGTTACACTGTCCCCCTGTGTCCCCTACCCAGGAGCAGTGTCCAGGCAGCTTCAGATCACAGGATTCCAGCCCAGGAGAACAATCCCTTCCCCTCCTCCAGAAGTGTTGGAAAAAAGAAACAGGGCTGCATCAAACACTGCAGGATCATTCCTCCACCCCTACTTCAGCTGTATCCCAGAACCAAATGTAACTGTCCCTACAGCTGCAGCAGGTAACTCCCCTCCTGTTTCCCTGCACTGGTTAGGATCCCAGTCAGTCCCAAGCAACTGGAATAAAAATGCAAGTGGAAAACAGCAGTAGACTTCCCCTGTATGTTTTTCTTAGAAAAGGGCAATTGCACCCCCCATGAAGTGCCCTGGATTCCCTGAGTGGGAATATCCTGAGCCTGCTGTAACAGGTGAACCCCTCTCCTGGATCCCTGCCCATAAAATGCCTCACTGCCCCAGCATTCCCAGGTTCCCTGAGGAAGCAGAGCTCATGGAAGGATACTTGGCATCTGGCTGCCCCTTCTTGCCATAGGCCCACTCGGGCTCAATCTCCAGCTGGGCCTTCTCTCCTTTGCTCATGGTGAGCAGGGCCTCATCCCACTGCAATGACAGAGAGCAGCTCCAGGCAGGGATGGGACAGCACAGCAGCCACTGCACTGCCCAGCTTTTTGTGTTTGTCCCCAGGAACACCCACACAGCCCCAGGCCAGCACAGCAGCCACTGCACTGCCCAGCTTTTTGTGTTTGTCCCCAGGAACATCCACACAGCCCCAGGACAGCACAGCAGCCACTGCACTGCCCAGCTTTTTGTGTTTGTCCCCAGGAACCCCACACAGCCCCAGGACAGCACAGCAGCCACTGCATTTCCCAGCTTTTCCTGTGATGCCCAGGAACACCCACACAGCCCCAGGCACCCTTCCCAGCCCTGTGGAACTCCATGGGGTGGGTGTTCCCTGCCTCCCACAGCAGCCCCACAGAGCAGCCCCATGCCCCTGTGCTGGGATGACACCAGGGAGCAATGGGAACACCCCCATCTCCATCAGAATTCCCAGGCTCAGCATTCCCTTCCCAGCAGCCCACCAGGATGCCCAGGGATTGGTGCTGTGTCCCTGCTGAGGGAAGGCTCTGGCCCCCACAAACCCGGGATAAACACAGGGATAAACCCAGGCCACTGCTGCTCCTGCAGCACTGCCCACTGCCCATGGGCACTGTCCCCTTCCCAGCTCCAGTCCTGTCCCACTCCAAGGACTTTCTCCTGCTCAGCCTGGAGCAAAGGAGGCTCAGGGGGGACCTTGTGGCTCTGCACAAGTCCCTGACAGGAGGGGGCTCAGGGGGGGTCGGGCTGTGCTGGCAGGGAACAGGGACAGGAGGAGAGGGAACGGCCTCAGGCTGGGCCAGGGGAGGCTCAGCTTGGACAGCAGCAGGAATTTGCCCATGGAAAGGGAGCTCAGGCCTTGGAACTGCCCAGGGAATGCAAACAGGGATGGAGGGAGCCCCAGGATCCCGAGGCTGGGCTGATCCCAGGGAACAGAGCCCGTGCTCCAGGCTCTGCCTGACGAGGGAGGGAATCACTCTGAGGATGGATGCTCCATCCTCCCAGTGCAATCCTTGCCATTTGCCTCCAGGAGAGACAGAACAGCCCAGAACCTGCAACCCAGTCATGAATCACTCAATGAAACCCCCCCAGGGACTCTGAGAGAGCCCTCAGTGCTTTACTTACACCTCGGATCACTTTCCCTACGCCAACTTTGAAACTCAAGGGCTTGGCTGCTTTTTTCTTCTTTGAACCTGGAAAAGAGTTTTATATTCATTTGCTTCGACATCACACCAGCACACTCCACACTTCTGTAGAGAACTGCCAGTACAATCATGGTTTACATAAATAACTGTTCTTTTAATATTATTTTTAGCCAAATAGATTTTATCAAGGGAAATATTAATGCTGTGCACTAGAAACTCCATTAAATATTCAAGCTGCACCAAAGCATCTTTCAAATCCCAAAGACTCATTCCTGAATTCCTCAAGTTGACTGTACAAGTCATGGACATATGAAGGAAAGCCAACAGGGAACATCTAAGTGTGAGGAATTCCAGACAGTATTCCAGTGACTCTGAGTGTGGGACATCACAGCTTTCCAGTACTGCACAATTTCACACCCCCAAACCCTCTGATCTGTCACAAAAACACCAGCAGGGAACAGTGTACACCAGAGTACTCAAATCCCTCTCATCCCAGTGCCTCCACATTTAAAGATTTACCACAGAAGGGCCCCAAGATGTGTTTGTTTAGAGAAATTCAGGACACTGCTGGTGCCAGAGGTCTGTGGGAATTATCTCCCCTCGGGACTGACTCCCTGCATTCCACATTCCCCAGGCCTGGAATGCCAGAAGAAGGCAGGGCTGGCAGGATGCAGCTCTGTCACTTGACACCAGCCAGTCCTAAAATACTGCCCTGAGCTACCTCATGGAAAATCGGGATCTGGGATCAGCACCATGATGAAGCTGTTTGCCAGCAATGCCCCAAACACACCTTCCAGAAAAAAACCCTGCACAAATTTTCCCTCTAGGAATTAGCCCAGGTAATTCCCTGCAGGAGCATCTGCAGTTTATCTGCACATCTACACATCCATAACCTTACTTGATTGAATATTGGTATCGAAGACTGTGCCATCCTGCAGCTTCCCCGTGTACCAGCAGTGCACAGTGTCTCCTTTCTTGGGGAAGTTGGTTTTATCCCCCTTCTTTAAAATGGATTTGGTGTACTTTGGTGGCCCCTAAGGTCAGAAAAAGAGAGTTATGGCTGGTGGGTTAAATATTCTCAGATATCTGAGACCGAACAACTCAGTTTAAGGTATCAAAGAAGACACTGTTAGTGAATGATGAAGGGTTACAACATTTAGGAAAAATGCTGCAGATTAAGGTTAAGACGGGGTACAAACACCAGACTTCTTGCTGTAGCCAGGTTTTTGAAGACTTAGGATCACAGAATATCCCGAGTTGGAAGGGATCCACAAGGACCATCCAGTGCAGCCCCTGTCCCTGCCCAGACCCCCCAGCAATCCCAGCCTGGGCATCCCTGGCAGCTCCTGGAGCTCTGGCAGCCTCGGGGCCGTGCCCATTCCCTGGGGAGCCTGGGCAGTGCCAGCACCCTCTGGGGGAAGAACCTTCCCCTGATCTCCCCCCTTAACCCTCACCCCGAGACAGGAGACCCGGACAATTTGGCTTTTCTACGCCAAAAACACGAGGTGAGGGCATCACACCAACCTCCTCCGCGGCCTCCTCCGCCTTCACCGCCTTCCCCTTGGCCTCCTCCGCCTTGGCCGGCTTCGCCTTCTCCGCCGCCTTCTCGGCGCCGTCCGTGCCCTTGAAGCGCTGCGAGGGGAAGGATGAGGAGCCGCATCCATCGCCCCAGCCCTGCCCGAGCCCGGCTCCATCCCCTCGCCCTCACCTGCGTGTGGAAGAGCTGCGTGTAAGCCGCGATCAGCTGCTCCTTGTTCGCCGTCTTGGCCACGTTCTTCACCTGCCCCAGCAGCTTGTGCTCCGCCAGGAACTGCGGGACACGCGTGCGATGTGTTGGGGAAAAAAAAAAAAAACAACCAACCCAAACCTCCAAATTATTGATTATCCCGCGCAATTACCGCCTGCGCCGCGTGCTCCTGCAGGAATTTGATGATCTCCTTCTTGGCCAGCGCCTCGCTCCGCAGCTCCTCAGCGCTCCAGGGCTGCGCCGGGCCCGCCGCCGCCGCCATCTTCCCGCCCGCCTCCCGCTCCTCCTCCGGAGGGGAGGGCAGGGAACCGCCCGGCCGGGAGAGACAAGGGGCGGGCCGGGAGAGCGCCGGGGGAGAAGGGGAGGGTTGGGAAGGCGATACCGGACCCTCCCCTTCACCCTCGGCGGAGCTTCCAGGGGGTTTTAGGGCGGTGGCGGCGGCGGCACCGGGGGAGGGACAAAATGGCGCGGCCGTGGGGTTGGGTGTGCACACCCTGAGCCTCGGGAGCGGCGGTGGCAGCAGCGGGATTTGATCGGGCTCGGCGGGCGCCTCAGGGCGAGGGGAGGGCCGTGAGGCGGCCGGGGGAGAAGGGGAGGGCCGGGAGGCGGCTCCCCGTCCCTCTCGGCGGCGATTTCAAACGGCGCCTTGAGGCAGGGCTAAAATGGCGGCGCGCGGGGCAGGATGAGGGGCGGCCGGCAGCGCACTTTGCCGCAGGTCTGGCGGGCCCCCGACAGCAAAACTCAGCAAAGGGACGCGGCCGGGGACAGCGATGACGACCTGCTGCTGGCAGCCGCGGCCGCGGCCGACCCCGGGCCGCCGCAGGGCTTCAGCGAGGCGGCGGGCTCCATCTGGATCTACCCCACCAACCTGCCCGTGCGGCCGTACCAGGAGCGCATGGCCCGCGCCGCGCTGCTCGCCAACACCCTGGTGTGCCTGCCCACCGGGCTGGGCAAGACCTTCGTGGCCGCCGTGGTCATGTACAACTTCTACCGCTGGTTCCCCTCGGGAAAAGTGCTGTTCCTCGCCCCGACCAAGCCGCTGGTGGCGCAGCAGATGGAGGCGTGCGGCCGCGTCATGGGCATCCCTTGCCGGGACATGGCGGAGATGACAGGTACGGGCCGCTGCCGCAGCCGGAGTGCTGCGAGGTGTGAAAAAACACAGGGGGAAAAAATAAAAATAAAACATGAGAGGTGTTCGAAGGGTTAACCGGTGGTTTCGCGGTGGGTGAAGCCCCAGGTCACCTGTATAAAGGGTGAAGCGCTGGGGTGCAGCCCGGTGGGTCACTGCGAGTGGGTGTCTGCACAGACAGTTCGCTCTGCGTGGTGATTGAGCTAAAGAATAATGGCTCTTTTTATCCTTTTTTCTTGCCTTTCCCCCCTCCTCTTCCCCTTGTCGCTTTCCCTGTCACTTTCCCTGTCGTTTTTCCTTGTCACTTTCCCGTTTTTATGAAGCTTTTGCACCCCTTCATCACTCACTGAATCCATCCCCTTAATGACTGAACCCATAACCTGTTTTTAGCCCAAACCTTTCCCAGAGGTGTTTTAAATGATGTTTAGGGCACTGGGCAGCTACGAGGCATCTTGAGCTTCCCAGCCTTGATTTCCATGGTTCTGGATTTAGTTTTTAAACGCAAAAAAACCCTCTTCCTATCATTGTATTCAGTGAGGGTGGGGAGGGGCTGGGCTGGATTTGCCAGATTTGCTGTGGCTGCCCCTGGATCCCTGGCAGTGCCCAAGGATGTCCAGGTTGGACATTGGGGTTTGGAGCAGCCTGGGACAGTGGGAGGTGTCCCTGCCATGGTTTGGGGTGAAATAAGGTGGGATTTAAGGTCCTTTCCAACCCAAACCATTCCATTATTCTGTGTGTCTACCAGCCCTGCCACTGTCGGATCAGGGGTCACACCTTGTTCTCAGCAGAGCCATTCCCTAATGTTATTTCTTTTAATTTGCAGGAGGAACCCAGGTTCTGGGCCGCCGGGAGCTGTGGAATACCAAGAGAGTGTTTTTCCTCACCCCTCAGATAATGGTCAATGACCTCTCACGTGGGACCTGTCCTGCTGTGGAGATCAAATGCCTGGTGATTGATGAAGCCCACAAAGCCCTTGGCAATCATGCCTACTGCCAGGTACGGCTGGAGCCACCCCACTCTTCCCTCTCAGTTACAAAAACCTCCCCCAAAATTCCTTCCAGGATCTCCATCAGGTGTCACTGTCACTGCTGTGGGGAGATTGTCCTTGAGGTCCTTAACTTGAAAGAGATCCAACACTCCTGTGTGGCTTCATGGCCTTGTTAATTAGTAATACCTGTAAGGTATCTTTTTAATGCCTACATTCAATTGTAATTTTGGTTTAAAAATATTTTTGGCTGGGCAGTGTTAAAAATCTCAGTGTTTTTATAAGGCTCTTTAACAGAGTTAAGTCAGTTCAAGGTTTCTTTATATATTTGGGGTTTGTATTGATTAGCCAGGAGCTTGTTGCACTATCATGGGTTCATCTCCTCAGAGCAACAGGTGACCTAAGAAGTTACTTTGATACGCTGGAGGAATTTACTGGATATTTGTGGAGTTCATATTTCGTGGGATCAATCATCCATGATTTACATTTTTTGGAGTTGTTCTTCAAACTCCCTTTTTGGCAGCTGGCCTGAGTTAGTGGGCTGTCAATACCTCTGTTAAATCAAGTGAGAAATCATTTCATAATTTGCCAAGGTTGTTCTTGGTACATTTCCAGGGTGCCCCATCCCTGGAAGTATCCAAGGCTGGGTTGGATGGGGTTTGGAGCAGCCTGGGACAGTGGGAGGTGTCCCTGCCATGGCAGGGGTGGGAATGGGATGGGATTTAAGGTCCCTTCCCTCCCAAACCATTGTGGGATTCAATATTTTTAGAGTGTTCTGTTAAGCCTTTCCTACTTAGCTGGCATTTTCACTGATGTAGTTTGTACAAGCAGATAATTTCCTCTGAGGGTATTAATGAAACTTTCCTGCTCTTAGGTTGTGAGGGAGCTGAGCAAATACACAAATCAATTCCGGGTCCTGGCCCTCAGTGCCACCCCAGGCAGTGACACCAAGGTGAGCCAAAGCTACTTGTGAGATTTAAACAATCAGGGCTGAGTGCAAGCTCTGCTCTTTGCCTGAAGCCTCTGCAGGGCCCATCAAGGCTGGATCTCTTTACAATCCATTCCTTGTTAAGGCTGGGTGTTTTTCATGCTATAAACCAGTGATTATTTATTTGTGAGAGTGGGGAGGGACTGGGCTGGTGATTCAATATTTTTAGAGTCTGCCCCTGGATCCCTGGCAGTGCCCAAGGATGTCCAGGTTGGACATTGGGGCTTGGAGCAGCCTGGGACAGTGGGAGGTGTCCCTACCCACAAAATGGGTGGGAATGAGATGGGATTTAAGGTCCCTTCCACCCAAACCATTCCATGATTCCATTTCCTGACCTTTCTTTCCTTTTCCATCCTAGGTTGTGGGTGTCTTTTCCTCACAAGTCTATGTAACCCCTGCTAAAATCCAGAAATAGTTACTTTGTTTTTGTGGCTTCTCCACCAGGCTGTGCAACAAGTTATCTCCAACCTGCTGATTGCTCAGATAGAGATGTGTGCTGAAGATTCTCCAGAAATTCAGCCTTATTCTCACGAGAGACAAGTGGAAAAAATTGTGGTTCCACTTGGGGAGGAGCTGGGAGGAATTCAGAACACCTACATCAAGGTGAGTGCTGCATTTCCTTTTTGGTCAGTGGCCAGTGACAGTAAAAGTTTTATTATCTCTGTCTAGACTTGCAGTGGTTTGTAAAGACAACACTTTCCTGTGTAATTAACTTTGATTATGAGGTAAATTAAGCAACGTGGTTTCAACTCCAGCAGCTGCAGTTTCACTTTGCACCAATGACTCTTTTTACCTTGAAAAACTCAGGTGGAAAACTTGAAATTGAATTTGTTTCCTCACCCTCCTTCAGGAGTCTTTGCAAAATTGGCACCAAACCTAAACTGAGGTTTCTGCCTTTGGCTGAACTAAGTATTATTAAGATGTTTCCTTAAGGAATCTGTGTGTGGAGCATTTTCTGTGATTGAGAATATTCTTTAGAGCTTTAAGTCGTCTCTGAGTGTAATTAGTTCTGCTGGATTTTTTCTTAAATTGATTTATTTTGGGTTTATTTCTTTTTATTTATGATTATGCTGGTGATGATGATATATTTTTCTTTTCACCAATATGTAATGTCCAAATACAGGAGAGATTTTTGGAGAACTGTTTGTCAGTCAGTTGCAACTTGATGATCTGTGTCCTCCCAGAAATTCTGGCAGAGAAGTAATGTTAGGTGAGATACCACTCTCAAAAGTTTCAAATATTTGCTCTTTTGTTTGCTGAGAGGCATAAAAAATTAGGATGAAGTTATTTATCAGACTGTTGGCCTCAGAGCATGGTTTTGGTTGATTTTGGTGTAGTTTGGTGAGGAGCACTGGAAGGCAAACGTGTGAGTGCATCAGCTGCTTTAAACCCAGTGACCTGAGAGTGTTTAAATGAGGAACTTGCACTGAAAAGGAGAAACTTAAAAGTAGTTTTGCATCCTCTGAGGGCTCTGTTGAGTGCAGGGGTTTATTTTGGGGTGTTTCACTCGGGGTTTAAGCTGCACTGAGCACGTTGGTTTGGCTCCAGCAGCCTTGCCCTGTGGCTGTGGCGCTTTCTGTTTCCTTCCTCTGCTCTGGATTTGCATTTGAATTGCTGCTGCTTTGCTGGAAAACACAACTTCTAGTAACACCTGGGGCTGAAGGGATGGTTTGCAGTGTGTGGAGGCTTCAGCTTCTGGCCCTGGAGTGCCCATTTGAAATCGGGGGCTTAAATGGCTTTTGGAAAATCAGAGCAGCAGGAGAGCAAAAGCCACCTGTGCGTGCTGCAAAGAAGGAGAGGCAGGCGTCCTGTGCACAATAAAATCCTTCTCTTTAATTGTGACAAACAGTAAACAAGACAACACTTCAGTGTGGACAGTGAAGGACAGTGTCAGACAGCACAGCAGCAATGCCAGAGGAACTCTGTGGAGATGTCTTTACGTACAACAAGCAAGGCCCTGAGTATCACAATAGCTGGAATAAACTTTGTAGGCACTAACTCTTGTTTGGAAAATACACAGTATGCAGGAATAACATGGATCTGTTAAGGCTACATCAGTTAATCTTCCAAAAACAGGGGTGAATGCTGATTTAGTATCTCCTGTCATGAGTGGAAACATGATAACTCCACATGAAAACTGAAAATCCATGAGTGGCTCCCAAAGCAGAGCCACAGGTGGATAACAAAATACCTGTTCTAGGCAATCATGCTGGACATGGTGTTGTCAGATCTGAGTAACAGTGGTGTTTGCTTGGCATTCACTGGTGGAACAGCTAAATAAACTGGATTTTGTGCCAGCTAAACACTGGAATTGTTGGTCCCTGTGCTGGTGAGGGCCAGTGCCAGCTGTTGGTACCAAGCCATAAAGTGTATCTCCAAACTGGAGCTGAAGTAGTTTGTTTTTTTTTTTCTCAGCAGCAGCAGAAGCCATCTAACAGGAATCAAAATAAATAAAAGCTACCCTGGAATTCACAGTTTGCCATAAAGAGCAGGGAGTGCTGGGCTGCAGGTGGGATATCAGCACACTCAGAGAGATCTGCTCGTGGGTCAGGGGTGTTGCTGAGCCACAGGAGGGGTGGGCAAGGGACATCAGACACAGCAGAGGCTCTTGCAGGAGGGGTTTAAAATGTGAATTATGTACAAACTGGTGCTGTGTGGTGAGAGGGTTTCACTGCTCCCAGGAGCTATCCAACATTATGAGAATTTCCCTCACTGGCAAAAGCAATCAGGTGGCAGAACCTTCTTTAATTTGCCATAAAACCTTATCAAAGGTGAAAATGACTTTGGTTTGCTCTTATAAAAACCTGGGGAAGGATATGAAAACAAAAACTTGTATTTAATGCCTCCCTGGGCCCTCTGTACAACTCAGTTTTAAACATATTTTTACTGTTTTTCTTTAAGAGCTTTTAGTTTAATCCTGGCTGACATTTTTAATTTTCCTTCTCCCAGGCTGTGACACTGCATTACATTTTAGTTGATTTAGGGTTTTTTTTTTCCCCTCTCCATAAAGACTCTTGGTTTTTTTGTGTTCAAACTAAGGCTTTTGTGTCTCTCCTTTATTTCTCCCTCTCCTTGCTGCTTCCCAAGGAATCTCTGAGCCCAGCAGGCACCAGAGGGCACCTTGGTCCCATTTATGCCAGGGCCACTCAGATCCTGCTGTGAGGGAGAGGTTTTGGGTTGAGCACAGAGCCCTCCTTGTTGGGATCAGGAGGTTCTTTCAGAAACCCTCCACAAATCCATTTTTGGAGTTGTTTTTTCACCCTGCTGTGAGTTAGCAGCCACTGGCTCTGGTTGCTGGTCTGTGGGTTGGAATTAAAGAGCACAGGAGCTCTGTTGGAAACCCTAAATCCTGTCATCAATAAATAATGCTGGTGATGTACTCAGTGAATTTTATATCAAAAGACATTTACTTCTGTCAAGAATAAACTCTACCATCCTATCAGTAAGGGGAGACAATAAGGGGGGATTTTGGAGAGCAAAATTGTTTGCTGCTCTGATTCTAAAGTGCATTAGGTGCTCTTGGGCTGTGTGGAACAGTGGGAATGCTGCTCCCAGACCTTCTGGAGGCTCTGGAATGTGGGAGCTGGGCCAGGCTGGCAGCTGAGGGGTTATCACAGGGGTGAAGGGCAAAACAAACAACAAACTCATGTTGGGAACAAAAATCTCTCACAGTGAGGGTGGTCAGACACAGGGACAGGGCCCAGGGGGGCTCCCCATCCCTGGGGATGCTCCAAGCCAGCTGTGATGCCTGGAGCAGCAGCTCTGCCTGTTCCTGCTCTCAGCCTGAGGTGTCCCCTGGCTGAGCTGTTCTCTGTGAATATTTGTGTCATTTTTGCCATGAACAGCGTGGGACTGCCACAGCAGTGCCAGCAGTACTGAGTAATTTACTCCAGCTGCAGTGTCCTAACACCCAGCAAAGCTGTGAGAATCAACTGCTCAGAAAGCTGCAGTTAAAAATAAACCAGTGTCTCCTTAGGAATGCCAGAGGCAGTCATGGGATTCCTGGGGGAGGGTGGGGAGGGGAACCTGTAATTTTGCTGTCAACACTTGGGTGAGCAATAGAACTGCGGTGCCTTTTTGGTGTCTCTGCAGACTGGGGGTGCTTTGGTTGGGAGCTTTCTGAGGTAAACATTGGGGATCTCTGTGCCACAGCTGTCAGCATTGGCCTGGGCTCACTCTGGGCTTTTATCCCAGTGAGCTAAATCTGGTGATTTTTTTCAGGAGCTAAGAGCTGGACATTCTTCCTGTGCCTTGTGTGAGGTGGGTTTGGTGTGTCCCACTGAAAGCTTTGTGCAGCACCAGAGCAGGCCAGAGCTCCAGGATGTCCCCAGGGGACCATCCCAAGCCACAGGCAGGCTGGAGATGCCAATGAGTGGGTGAGAGAAGAGGTCTCTGCCTCCCTTACCTTGTAAAAAAAAAAATTAGATCAAGATGAACTAACTTTAAGAGTGCTAAAACCCTCCTTGAAATCTGCATGAAAGCTGTCAGAGTTGCCGTAGGGATCTGCGGGAGCTGAGCTGGGCTGGCTGTTCCTGACCCAGCTCAGAGCCCCTGTGCAGGGGGGACACCTGGGCTGGCCCAGGGCTTCACCTGGCAGAGGAAGGAGGCTCCGAGGGCAGCAGGGAGGAGCTCAGGGCCGCTGCAGGAACCAGATCTCGTTGTGGCGGTTGGCGGCGGCCGGGTTGGTGTAGCCGGCGATGATGAAGGTGTCCCGCAGGCACAGCTCGGGGCTCTCCAGGATGGCTGCCAGCAGGTTGATCTCTCTCATGATGGAGTCCTCGTTGGTGATGCCTCGGAAGCTCCTGCAGTGGGGGGCAGTTCAGGTTGGCTGCAGCCACAGCTCCCTGGCAGGAGGGTGCAGCCGGGTGGGGGTGGCTCTGCTCCCAGGGAATGGTGATAGGACAGGAGGGGACAGCCCTGAGCTGTGCCAGGGGCTGGATGTGAGGAAAAAGCTCCTCACAGAAAGGGTGATGGGGCTTTGGAATGGGCTGCTCAGGGGTTGGTGGAATCACCGTCCCTNATCTCAAAGGTCTTTTCCAACCTTGTTCATCCTGTGATTCTTTTCAAACCCACTGTTTTTCCAGACCCTCTGAATTACTTAGTTGTGTTTTACCAGTGGTACTGGCTGTGATTGGTCCCAAACAATTCTTTCTTAATATTTTCTGTGCCATGTTGAGCGCTTTGTTCCTGACTGCTCAGCATAGTCTGAGGGTGTTTTATCACACATTTACAGATTCATCATTTTACCAGGTAGTTCATATAAAAGTAGGATATCCTGAGCTGGGAGGGACCCCCAGGGATCATCCCAAGCCCTGTCCCTGCCCAGAGCCCCCAACAATCCCAGCCTGGGCATCCCTGGCAGCTCCTGGAGCTCTGGCAGCCTCGGGGCTGTGCCCATTCCCTGGGGAGCTGTTCCAGTGCTTATTCCACCCTCTGGGGGAAGAAAGAGCCTTTCCCTGATATAAACAGCTAACCATTATTTCCTGACCATCCCGTGCATACAACAGGCAGCTTCTATAACTCCTGAAAATTAAGTTTGTAAAAAAAAGTTTTTTTAAAGTTTTTGTAACTTTTTACAAAATCTAGAAATCCTAACGTGCCCAGACAGAGAGCTGCACCTCCCCCCCGTGCTCAGCAGAGTGAAAGCATTTCTCACCTGCTGTAGACAATGGTGGCAGGCCACTCCTCGATGATGATGTCGGAGTCGAAGGGGTGAGGGGGCTGGTCCTGCAGCACCTCGGGCAGGTAATAGGCCACTGTCACCGCCTGGGTCATCGCCGACTGCGCCTCGTTGGTGTGCACGATGGTCACGATGGGCACCGTGATCCCCAGGTACAGCCCTGCCCACACACGGGGGTGGAGAGCGTTTAGGAGACACCAGGGAAGGTTTGCAGCTGGGCTGGGTTTGGGCTGAATTGTTTTAATGAGTGCCACGGGGTCAGTGAGAGGATTTCATTGGGCTGGGTTACACAGTGGGCTTGAGTTCCAGCTCCAAGCTGGAAGTAGCTGTGAGTGCCCAGAGCAGCTGTCCCCTGGATCCCTGGCAGTGCCCAAGGATGGCCAGGTTGGACATTGGGGCTGGGAGCAGCCTGGGACAGTGGGAGGTGTCCCTGCCATGGCAGGGGTGGCACTGGCTGGGATTTAAGGTCCTTTCCAAAGCGGTTGTGATTCCTTGATTTCACTGTGCTTTGTAGTTTGTGTGCAAATGTTTGTGCCTGTGTGTCCAAACCTGAGGATTTGCTGAGCTCTCTCCTCTTCAGGGAGTTTGCCCCAAGTCTTTTCCCCCCCTCCTAAAAGGGTTTATCTCCAAACTGATCCTGTGTCATGTTTTAAATATCTGGGAACAAATTGCAGGCAAGAGAGGCTGCTCTGAATTCATTGAGGATTTGCTGTTGTTAGAAATGTTGGAGTATTTTTTTGCACTGTTGTGTGTTTGGACTGCAGGAGGCAGAGCTGGCTGACAGAAAGAACTTTGTTTCTGTACGGATTGAAAATAACCCTACAGCTCTGGAGCTCAAATTGCTTTTAAACCATGTCAAAGTGTTAAAAGAATGGTGAGAGCGGGGAAGGGACCTGAGGAAGGAGAAGCTTTTGTGATCAATGTTTGCATTTCCTTGGAAAGACATTTAAGGGCTGACTCTATTACAGCACAGAGCACCGAGCGTGGCAAAACTTGATGGTAACTGCAGGATGAAAAATAGGAGAGCTGATGTCTGGAAGTGAAAACCAGATTAAATTGGATTGCACATTCTACAGGCAGCCACGAGCTCTCAAGGACACGGTGGATTTGCCATTATTTTGAGTTCAAACTGGATTATCTTTCTGGAAAACACACTTCAACCACAAATTTGCCGTGTCCTTTGGGACAGGGACAATTTAATACCTTGAACTAAAGGGAAGGAGGCAGAACACTCTGGTCCCTTTTGGTGTCACACTCTGACAGGTGATTTCAGAGCTGCTGTGAAAATAAAACCCTTCAAGTCCTGTGTGCAATGCCAGATTTACTGCAGAGAGCTTGGAGCAGCCTGGGACAGTGGGAAGTGTCCCAGGGCTGCCACTGGATGGGATTTAAGCTCCTCCCAACTCCAACCATTCCATGATTCCTGTTATTTTTCCAGAAATGCTGTTATATGGAAAAATCTCCCTGTAGGGTGTATATTTGGGAAAAGCTAATCAAAGCTCCTAATTAGGAGGAGTCAGTGCAGAAACAGAGTTTTCCATGTGCTGCAGGATTGAGGTGTGCATTACCTGAGGAGTTCTGCTCACAGATGTACCTCATGAGCTTCATGAAGCCCAGGCAGATGCTCTGCTCGTACTGCTTCTCTTTCATTTTGATGCAGGCCCACTTGGCTTTCCCGTACTGCCTCTTCTCATAGAGCAGATCTCCCAGCTGCAGACACACAGAGAGGATTTGGGGCTTTAATTTCATCATCTGAAACCCTCAACCAAAAAATTGAGTACAAGAACTGTATCTTTTTTCACCTCTCAGTGATGGGATATTGAAAGAAACATGAATTTTAATCCTTTCTCTTATAAACCAAGGAATACACTGCTGATTTATCTGACTTCAGCAGATTTCTAGGTAGTTCTCCTTTAAAATAAAGATCTATCATCTTTTGGACTGGCACTGTCAAACATTTAGTTGTAATTAACACTGAACAACTTCCTTTTTTTAGCTGTAGTTGTTGCAGCAATACTGTAACATTAAAAATGCTTTCAACATAAACAGTCAGGAGTCCCAAACTGCTTAGATGAATCACACTCAAATGATGATATTTATAAATATGAGTTATTTAGATCCATTTAAAAGGAATGTCAGCAAAAAGTCCTCCTAGATGGTCAGTAAAGGTTTTTGTGGTTTTTGATTTAAGGTTAGACAGTTGGTTGCATGTTTTCTGAGCTGGAAGGAATTTGCTGTACATTAATTTCCGTTTTTTATTAGAGGAGAAGATGGGTTTATAAATTGCTCCTTTGTTTGCTAATGATCCTTGATACAGAAGTACATTTTTGCTTTTAAATTCAGATATTCATCTCTTTCAAGTACTCTTTGCTGATGTTTTATCCACATGACAGTAAAGGATGAAATGCCCCGATTTAAATGACGAAAATTGGCATTTTATTTCAAATGGCAAAGTAAGAGGGGGTTTTGTTGTATTAATTATGTCTCAAAGGCTGTAATTCCTGAAAGCCATCTTCTGGCTTTCCTGATAGTTTCTACCTCACGAGAAAGCAAATTACACGTGTTCAAGGGATGAGATGTTCCAGATGAGAGGGAGTGGCACAGGTACAATGCTTTGAACTCGGTGTTCAAAATCTCAAAGGGTTGAAAGAACTTTGTGAGGAGCCCCATTTCTGGGAGCCAGGAATGCCGGGCTGGGCTGGGAAGGGAAGGTTTGGGAAGGTTTTGGAAGGTTTGGAAAGGTTTGGGAAGGTAAGGAAAGGAAAGGAAAGGAAAGGCAGCAGTGGAAGGGAAGGGAAGGAAGGGCAGCAGTGGAGGGGAAGGGAAGGAAGGGCAGTGGTGGAAGGGAAGAGAAGGGAAGGGCAGCAGTGAAGGGGAAGGGAAGGAAGGGCAGCAGGGGAAGGGAAGGGCAGCAGTGGAGGGGAAGGGAAGGGCAGCAGGGGAAGGGAAGGAAGGGCAGCAGGGGTAGAAAAGTGCATCAGTACCTTCTCCTTGCGCTGGATCAGGGTGAAGGGGATGCTCTGCCTCTCCTGGGGGTTGTTGTTCCTGGTCAGCTGCTGGATGGGCTCTGCCATGTCTGCAACAGAACCACACAGTTCCACGTGAGACTTCAGGTTACAAAAACAAGACTGAAATGTGCTTCATTCCTCTGGGGTCTGTGTGACTGCTTTTGTTTGCTCTTCTCTAGGGAAGGGAAAAGCTTTTCCTAGGAGAGGTTGCCTGGATTCTCCCCTGTGCTGTTAGGAACAGGTTTCCCTCTCCCATTCCCTAAATTTCCAGCTACCCCAGTGTCCATAGGAAGCTTTTGGCTGTGCCCCATTTCCCTGTGCAGGGGACATTCCCAATTCCAGCACCTCTTGTGCTGCTGGATTCAGGTGTATCCACATGGAGTAAATTAGATTGGCTGCTCTTGTTCACAGGCTCAAGGAAATACTGCTGTGGGAATTAATTTCCCAAGGATGTTTAAGTTCTAAAGGTGTGTTTATGACTGTGGTTGCCCTGACATCAATTCTAGCTGGAGGTCATGAAGGAATAATTAATTGTGCTTAGGAGTTGATCCCTGACAGACAGGCTTGGGAACTGTGGATACAAGGTCAGCCTTAGGAGTGGAAAGTCTCTCTCTTCCACCAGAGTTGGTCCCTTGCCTTCCAAAGCTGGAGTGATGAAGGCATTTGTGTGCTTAGAGGATTAGAGACTCGATTTTATGTGCAGTGTTTGACAGTCTGGATGTGAATCCCTGCCCTGCTGCCTCATGGTGTGGAAAAGGAGGAGTTTCAGCTCCCTTTTTCTGGGAGTTTGAGGTGCCTCAGGGTCTCAGTGGAAGAGGCAGGATGATGGGAGGGCATTATCCACATTTGAGAGGAGAATTTAGATGCAGGAGAATTAACTTGGCCGAGGTCACTCAGTAAATCTGTAGCTGAGCTGGGAATCAAACCTCCATCTCCTGGCACCCAGGCCAGGGGTTTAACCTTAAGACTATTTTGAATAGTAAAGATCCTTCAACAAAGGGGAGGAAAAAAAGGAAGGGGAGAAAGCTACGTTGTAGTTAAGTGCAGACATTTTTCCTTTGAAAGATGTTGCTGGGAATTGTTTAAAATGTAACTAGTAATTCATGTGTAAAATGGCTATCTTTGGAAACTGAGGGAAAAATAAACGTAGATTAGAGTTCAGCACTGAATTTTCCAAGAATTATGAAAAGCTAATTCTATTTTTGGATTACTTCATCAATTAGTGGGGGAGGTTATGTTTTTTACATTCCATATTAATGCAGAGGATAGGGATTACAACTGATTAAAGCCCTTTGGGGAGTTTTATCCTTCAGTGTGTGAATCCCTGCTTGGTGTTGTCCCAGTCTGGAGAGCTGCACCTGCACAGGGCTGGGCTGGCAGGCAGCACAGGGACAGGGACAGTTGTGTTTTCTTAACTCATGGTTTCAGTGATCCACAGGGATCATGGATCCAGCTCCTTCCCCAAATCCCAGCCTGGGCATCCCTGGCAGCTCCTGGAGCTCTGGCAGCCTCGGGGCCGTGCCCATTCCCTGGGGAGCCTGGGCAGTGCCAGCACCCTCTGGGGGAAGAACCTTTCCTGATCTCCATCCCAAATCCCCTGGCACAGCCCCAGCCCTTCCCTGGGTGCTGTCCCTGTCCCAGAGCAGAGAGGCAAGGACATGATCTGCTCCTTGTCACAGGGGGATTCCTCCTTCTGGAAAATCCCCTCCATTGCCTCCCCTCCTCCTTCAGCCCTGGACAGGAGCTGACAGAAAAATCCTGTGTTATTCTGTCTTGATTTTTGTAACGTGTGCCGAGTGCCGGAGCAAACCCTCTGTAATACAGAAATTAAAACGTGTTCAAATGCTGCTTTGGGCATATTCCTTAGGCTGTGTATCCCTCCTAGTGGATCTCAGGATTTCCAATGCCAGAGCACCAGATAATTCTGTGGGAGGGCTCTGGTTTTCTGCTCTCTTAAGGACCGACTGCACTTCAATAGGGACCCTCCTTGCCCTGAGGATCCCGGAGCTGTCACATTCCAGCATTCCAGACACAGCCCCTGGCTGCTGGAGTGGGCACTGAAACTCTGGGCTGGCACCGGGCACCCAGAGACCCCTCCAGGGGCAGTGAGAACAGGGAGCTCTCTTCAGACCCATCTTATCCTTCTTTTAGTACCTTAATTGTCATTGTTAAAGCATTATGGAGTTAAGATGAGACTTCATGGTGTGGCTGGAAAAGGGAGATGGACTCGATTTGCTGTGTTGGAATATAGGAAGAGGTTTTTAAAGAACTGTAATTTAATAGTGGTGATGTCCAGTGCAGCCTGGGCAAGGTTTGGCCCTCCTGATTTCAGGGAATGTGAGTTACCTGCAGGCAGAGATGCTGCAGATCTCTGCTCCTCTGGGCAGGACAGGGCAGAGTTAAAATCTGGGACTGAGCTGAGCTTGGAGTGACTCTCTGCTGCTTGTTAGGAGTTCTCTGACTCATCAGTCTTTCAGATTCTCCGGTCTTTCTTAAAATTGAAAACAACCAGTTTCTGACTAAGATGAGCCTGGGAGCCTCGCTGTCAAAAGCAAATCAATCTTTCCTTGTTTACCCTGTGCCGTTTTTAAATACAGCCCTCTTTCCTTACAGAACGGACTTTTTGGATGGGTATAAGGGATATTCTTAGGAAGAACGCTCCTGGAGGCAGTCAGTTTAATATTTAATTAAGTCTGAAAACTCGCACTGCTTGTTTTTAGTGCGAATAGCTCACCCCAGCGCTGCTGCAGCCGCTTCCCTGCGTTCTGGAAAGCTTTGCATCGCCCCGGGTGCAGCTTTAGCTGCTCTAGAGCCACACTTTGATGTCTCAGACTCGCGCAGGACTTTGCCGGGTGTTCATTGCCGATGTCCCCGGGGCCATCCCGCGTTCCCCCTCCCGCATCCCGGCCTTACCTCGGGGCACGTCCACCTGGTGCCCCCGGCCCACGCTCTGCCAGTAGTTCAGCAGCCGCTCCTGCTCCTCGTCGTCCATGCGCTCGGCCGCCTCCTCCTCCAGGCTGCTGCCGTGGCTGTGGTACGCCGAGTCGGGGCTCTCCTCGGCCAGCCCGTCCAGCTCCTCCAGCGTGATCGCGGCCGGGCCGCCGGGCCCCGCGCCGCCCATGCGGCACCCGCCCGTCTCCATCCCCGCTCCGCTCCCCGTCCCCTCCGCGCCGCCGCCGCGGGGCTTATCAAGGGACCGGGGGCGGGGGGACCGCGGGGATCCGCCTCTGNCGGGGACGGAGGGATGGATGGTGCCCGGTCAAGAGACTGGGAGCGGGGGATCCCGCCTTTGCCCGCCCAGCGCCGGGGCAGGGATGGACGGGGATGGAGGGATAGAGCCGGGGATGGAGGGATAGAGCCGGGGATGGAGGGATGGATGGGTGCCCGGTCAAGGGGGACTGGGGGACTCGGCTCTGCCCACCCAGCACCGGGCAGGGCACCTGGGAGCCTGGGGATGGAGGGATGGATGGGTGCCCGGTCAAGGTACCGGGACCGGGAGGGTCCCACCTTTGCCTGCCCAGCTGCGGGGCAGGGATGGACGGGGATGGAGGGATGGATGCCCGGTCAAGGTACCGGGACCGGGAGGGTCCCACCTTTGCCTGCCCAGCTGCGGGGCAGGGATGGACGGGGATGGAGGGATGGATGCCTGGTCAAGGTGCCGGGACCGGGAGGGACCCGCCTTTGCCTGCCCAGCTCCGGGACAAGGCACCCTGGAGCCCAGGGATGGATGGATGCCCACTCCTGGTGCTCCGTGCCTTCACCCCGTGCTGCAGGGACCGAGCAGTGCAGAACTTACACAAGTTTGTGTTCTGTTTTCCCACTCGTTCCCTCTCTCCCAGCTGTTCTCTTCGTCGTGTTTTCCCCGCTGCTCTTCATGTCCCATTAGTCCTTCTTTATTGTGATTTTATTTTGCTGTTTTCAAACCACACTTTAAAGACAGATCTTTCGTTTTGTTCAGGGGGTGTCTGAGGTCTTTCCAAAATGTTAGAAGTGCAAAAACTCTGGGATATTTTGTTGCTGGAGTCCAGCTTTGGGACTTTTCAGCTGCCCAGTTTTGCAGTTGAGACAAACCCTTGTATGAGCAAGGGAGATGGGCAGCCCTGTTATGGGCTGGATATGGCAATTAAAGCAGGGTCTGGTTTTCAGTCAGGAATCCGTGTGGACTCTGTGTTGTCTTGCATTCCAAATTTAACAAGAAATGTCTGTCGTGGCCCTTTTTGTGCAGGCAGGAAAGGGAATCTTGTGGCATTTAGGGGTTTAGATTAATAGGGAAATAGTCCTTTCCTGTGCACTGTTGATGCTTCCAGGGAAAGCTGGAGGTTGGGGATGTGACTGTTGTGATGCTTCCTCTGCCCCTTCCTTTTTCCCTTTTTCTGCTCAATCCCTTTTTCCAGGCTCAGCTTTGGCTCCCCAGCCCCAGGGGCTGAGCTGGCTGTGGAAATGAGCCCTGATTTGCCTTAAAAGCCAAGATGTGCCAGTCCTGACTGTGCTCCTGGCAGGGCAGCCCCAAATCCTGCTGCTCCTGGGATGTGCTCCTTGGGGAATGTGCAAAGGGAGGCGCAGCTGAGGGTGGGAATGTCCTGAGAGGATTTTTTGGGATGGATGCAGTGGTTGCAGGGAGTGAAGCCCAGGTCACTGAGGGGGTGGTTTGGACTCTGGGCTGCACCAGAGGCTCTGGAATTCCCTGGGAAGGCAAACCCTGGAGCAGGGCTGGATCCAATGCTTGTTTGAGTGTCCAGGTGGGTGCTGATCTGATTTTACGGGCACTTGCACCCAGAGCAGCAGCCAGGGC
>VZTZ01037329.1:86772-102751 GCA_013400955.1 Drymodes brunneopygia | reverse complement strand
TTATAGAAAGAGCAACTCCAACACTAAGAGGTATTATTAAACTAGTAAATGGCCACAGCAAAAGAAATTTCATCTTGCCCTTGAGTATTAATAGCTCTTGCTAATTTGCAAAGTAATTTTTCACAGCTTAGTTCTGGGCTAAAAAAAAGGAGGGGGGGATTTCTCTGAGTAAGGAGAGCTCCATTAGTAAAAGACATCCTTTATTTGCCTAAAAAAAGCATCAACAACTGAAATATTTCCCTGAGCATTTGGGAGTCACAGGAAATCTGTCTCTAGTGTTGCTGAGTTTACTAGAACTAATAAACAAGTCATCCTTTATGGTCCAGTTGTCCTGGGGAAGAAAATGAAACTTGCATAAAATAACAGAAAATATAATGAAGATCTTTATATAATATTGGTGTTTTTGTTGTGCCACTACTATACGTGTCCAGTTAGAACAAGCAGAGATTATGGTGAAAGTTAATATTATGTCCTCAACTTTTGCTTATTTAATTTAGTTTGTAATATTTTTGCTCTTCATGGGCCTTTTACGTGATTGATCAGACAGTTAGTGTTCAAACTAAGGTGCTTTAACCTCTTGAAGGCTCAAGTTTGTTCGAGTCCTTCAGCCCCTCTTGATCCTTCCCAGCCTTCTCCAATTACCAAAGTTTTGATCATATTAATTAAAAATTGCATGTATTCTCTGTGCTTCAAATGGGCAATGAGTTACCTGAGATCAGTACACAATTTCTCTAGCAGATGGTCAGTGTCTCAGGGGTGATTTTTGGAGCAGGGATGTCTGGACCTACCACTGTATGAACAAATCAATAGGAGAAGCCTTTGTGAAAGCTGGGAAATGTCTCCTCAAAGAAATCTTTAAAGTGGGCATCATTGAAAGTGTTGGATTAAAACAATGAGCTGAAGCTTAAGGTTAGGGATGAGCTTAAGGTTAGAGTTGCAGTTGAAGTGGGGCTAGAAAGGGGATGCTAAAGGGATGGGTGAGCTGTAACATCTTTTCTCAGGAGAGGGCCTAATTTTAGGGCTAGGGTTCAGTAAGATAAAAGACTTAGGGCTGCACTGGACAGGGGCTTCCTAATGAAGTGGTGGGCTGGATAGACTTTTCTTCCCTGACAACCTTGTCACCTGGACCGAAGATGCAACTATTGACTAACACTTAGCCAAGGCCCTAGGTTTAGGATTAGGGGCAAAGTTAGAATGGAGCCAAAGCCAAAAGCAGAAATGGCATTGGATATAAGTGGCCAAGGGAAGAAGTGGGCTGCGAAATATTGCCTGCCTTGAGAACTTTTTCATGTGGATGGGCAGCTCTTGGGTTATAGCTCTGCTGAAGGCTCAGGATTTTGGTGAGGGTCAGGGCTGAGAGAAACAAAGTCTGGAATTTAAAATGCAGCAGAGTTTGAAAAACTCCAAAAAGAGTTGTTTGAAAAAAAGATCTGTCCCCTGAGAAGACTCTTCAGCTTCTGGGTGGGCCACATATAGTACTCTCTTGACACTCATGGTTAGCTTCAGTGTTAGAGCTTAGGGACAGACAAAGCCTAGGAATGGTGCTGGAAAGAAAACGAAAAACCAGAAAAATGAAGTGATGGAGTGGTGGACTGGAAGTTGCAGTCTGAAAGACATTTTCTAGTAATACTAAACATTTAAAGGAAAAAATAATTTTAACTACTTTTTCTCATTGTGCTTCTTCTCTATGCTTGTTCTAGGAAATGAGCTTGCTGTCAGGAATGCTTCCAGATCAATTGAGCTGAAACATATTTGCATGCAAAACTTCATTCTGCTAGTTATGCTCATCTGGCTTAGCATACAATATACCACAAGCAAAACAGCATGCTTTTGGAACACATACAAAAAAAATGCATAAAGAACAAAGACATATTGAACTAGGCATCGTTTGTAGGAGTTATGGGCAAATACTTTCACAAAACTTAGAAAAATTGCCAGCTTAGAAAAATTGACAAATGGGAAAATAGAAAAAAGACACCTCACCAAACGCATGACACAATGAATTATTCTCACAGTTATTTCAGCGGCTATTGTAAGTGGGGAAAAAAAAAAAAGAGTGCTCACAAAATAACGCAGAACTAAATCAAGAGCTAACCATAAACGCTGTATGGTGGCACCTGAGCAGCTACAAGCACTTATGCTCATTCAACAACTTTGCAATGCAAACTCCTCCTGAAGGAATTAATGCATTTATACTGAGCTGCATTTTGATTAAAACAGTCTCCTTGCTTTCAGAGGGAGACAACACTCTCTGAATGCTTGGTCTGTTAGAGGCAAGTTAGGCATTACAACCATTAGAGCAATGAAGTTGAAGGCAGCTCACATGATATGAACCAGCTGCTACCCAGTCTGCCAGGTTCTGGCTCCTTATATACAGAGATGCAATTGTGATGTTTATGGCAGACACTTGGCAGTGGATGAATTGCAAATGTATGGACTGGCAGTTCTCTATAAGTGCAAATGGTCATGCTCAGGAAGGTGGGCAATGGCTGCTCTGTGCTGCCTTCAATGGATTTCCTAGGTAGTATTTTATGATTTTCAGAGCAGTTTCCATCTTACACTCAGTGTTTGTGTCCAGGGATTTGGTCAAGACCTGAAGAACATACGCATATGAATAGAGGCAATCCAAGAGTGACACGAATAGAGGCAATCAATTCTGTGACATGAAGATTGGGCTCCTCTGCAGCAAGAAATAATCTTCCTAATACGAACCTAGTGACTTTTTGAACATCAAAGCAGGTAAACTCTTTCTACTGAAAAAAACTACAATATATAGGCCATTTCTGCTTCTCCTTCACTCTTATATTATTTGCTGTTCTCATTCCATCAGACAAGATATCCGTTTGTATAAATTTCTCACTAGTAAAAGACTATGACAGACCTACCGTCTTACTCCTGAATTCTCAGTAACAGTTGTTTCTGAAAAAAGCCATTTAGTTTTGTGACAAGGTTCTGAGTATATTTCTTGCCATTTTTGCCTTTTAAAATTTACAACAAATAACATGTGCTTCCCTGAAAAGAAGAACTTAATTTAGACTAGTTCTGATTTAATACAAACAGTCATCCAAAAACCTAGAAACAAAAATGGCACAAGTTTTTGTATTGGGGAGTTTGAGATTGCTGTTTCTGCTTTGCGAGCTGCAAACATTTCTGAGTCTTGCTACAGATCAAGTGTATGCATAATTTAAGATTAAAACACAACGGGCTGTCTGAACTACACCCAGACATCAACAGTTATTCTGAGCCATGCTGACAACACCCACAGCTTGATGCTCTATTTAGTCAGCATGACTAGCAGGTCACCTATGTAGGTGGTGGCTGAGTGGTTCAGACAAGGTATCATCTAGGACTGCCAAAAACTGACTGTTCATTGTTGATACCCAGACAAGAGATTTCAAGGACAGCTTCAGAGAAAACAAGTTTTATAGTAACAGAATAAAAAGTACCTCATGTAAAACTGTAAATGTGTGACAAAAATAATGAAGAATAATGTGCTACAAATAAAGCATAAAATTATATGAAAGAAATACATCTTTTGTTTGTACCTGAAGATAAGTGATCACAAGATAATTCTACATTAGAAATCACTAACAGATGGACAGCTCACTAGAGAGGAGGTCCAACCTCAATTACCTTTTCCAGAAGAAAATGGTCAAGATTTCAAATCATCTGCAGATAGGAACCTCCAAATGCAGACCAGCTCAGAAAAAGAAAAGGAGCCCACCTCTGGGTAGAAATACTTATTTAGTACCTTTTTGATTGTTATAAACCTATAATTCTGAATGGGAAAACAGATAGACTTATCGTGTTACCTGCAGTCAAACTTACTTTCCCAGACATGCCCCTTTGAAGTCTCAGTTATGTTTCCCTTTTTGTGTTTCTCACTTTTGCATCATCTTCTTTTTCTGAATACAAATAGTTTCATTCTATTTCCTTAGCCTAAGGGAATTAAAGATAAAACCCAGGCAGTTATGGTTTTCTTATATTCTTAGAAGTCTGTATCACTTTCAGATCATTGTACTGAGTTTTGCAGTATCTTAAACACAGATGTAAAAGCCAAGGTTACAAATCAATCCCCACTGCACAGCCAGTGAAGGATCACCTTCTGCTGCTGTGGGTATTTAACACCAGCACCTTAGGCAGATTTTCTTTTGGACAGTGAACACTATTTTGCTGCACAGTGAAGGAGCTTTGGGCTTGACTCTTGTAATAAATCACAACTAATTATGCTAATACATAGGGCATGAAATTAGCTGCTCATCTCATGCCTGTGATGTCTATTAATCTGTATGTTGTCTTATTATTTGCATTCTGATGTTTACGATGACAAGACAGCTTTTCCCTACAGTAGTACTGAACAGCTGTTCCTTAATTCCCAAAGTCAAATCTTCCAAACTCCTTTATCAAAAGAGATTTTGATGCCTCTCTGCAGCTCCTGTGGGATGGGTCAGCAGATATCCCAGCCCAGGCAAGAGGCTTAGTGGGTCAATGTTTAAACAGACCAAAATCAGACAGGATAGGTACTGCATGGATAAAGTAACTCTGCCTCAAGACTTAGTGAACAACTCACTATCAGCTTAGAGCAAGCACCTCACTATTGCACTCCAACAAACCTATATTTCTCAATGTTGCTCTTTCCATGAGTATATATTACACTTGTAGGATTCACTTTCATAAGTGACAAAAATTCCACAGTACACACTGTCATCAAAAGCACTTGCACAATGGCACCCCCTCTTCCAGGTATCTTATTCACCACTTTTATATGAATGCATACTGTAAAACAATTAGACACCAAATTAATAAGGAATTTTAGAGCTGGTAGCATGCCAGTTATTAATGTATCTAAATTTTGCAGTAGTTATTGATGCCTTGAATATCAAAAATTCCCATTTATATAATGTCCTGGAAAATATCCAAGCTCACTGAAAGGACTCTAACAGTGATGGCTGTAAATCAGCCATTCCTACGCCTTCTGCAGCTGTGCCTCTGATTCCTCACTGCTTCATGACAGCTGAAGTCTGAGAGAAGTCAGGGTCCACAGGCAGAGGAGTCTTACCAGTCAGACACACTGCAGGATGAAGACACAGGGAGAAAGGGGAGAAAAAAGCCTCCTGGTATGAGTCACTGTTAAAAAAACCATGAAAACCTTATCCCCGTGCAATGTATAATCTACAGCACAAAAAATTTCAAATGTGTTTTGAGTCAGGGATATCATGATTAATCCCACATATTTTGAGTCAGCAAATGAATCAAGAATTTACTTCTACAAAGAATTTCAGACTTTTTGTAGACTAAAAGCTACTGAGATCCTGGCTGTTCTGCTTGTACTTGCAATGTCTGAGGCCTATTTCAGGAGAGCAGCAGCAGAATATGGGCTGCAGGGGTGGCTGGGGAGAGGCCAGGGGCTGCCCAAAGGACCTGCTGTAGCACACAGCTGAGCCAGTCAGCCAAGCTGGTGGCACCTCTGGGAGGAGGTCCATGGCACAGTGGATAATCTATGCAGCCTGTGGAGAGCCCACAATGGAGTAGAGGAAAAGCATGAGGAAGGAGAGGCAGAGAGGAACCTCTGTGTTCTCCTGGCAACCCTGACAGCCCTTACCCATGATGGTTGTTGCCTCACTGAAAGGAGTGAGACCTGTAGCAGCAGCAGTGGGCAAGGAGTCTGGAGTGAAGGAATGGGGTTTCATGTGAGTTCTGCACTTCCTGTCCCATTCTCCAAGGAGGAGGGGATTCAGCTTGGTGGCCAGCTCAGGACACCTCAGCACCTCTGCTCACAACTGACACTGCTGCTTCCAAAGCAGCCTTCTCTGACCTAAGGGCAAGCTGACATCAGATTTACTGCTCCACTGTGTATTCCTGCCCCTTTCCTTGGGCTGTGCCTGTGTGTCACTGGGGACAGAGAGGTTCCCACTGGCATCAGCCCCACAGAAGATCGGATGAGCCTTCTGGCAGATCTGCCGGTGCAGGGGGGGCAGGAAGGAAGCAGTTTGACAAGTTTTTGCAACTGAAGGGTTGTGTGGAAGGTTCTCATCCACTCCCCTTCTCTCCTGATTCATCTCCCTTTTTCTAACCAAAATCTCAATTTATTTATTAAATATGTAATCAATATTTAAAATTAAATATTCACAAAGATTTATAAATAAAATAAAGGAATTTTTCTATTTTTGAAAGCTTCAAACACATGGAAAATCTGTTTTCTAGTATATCTAATAATATACAAAGGCTTAAATAAGAAGTGTGGTTGAAATGGTAACATTTTCAAAGAATAAACTACATTTAAAATCTGAGGAGATATTTTGTCACACAAATCTTTTTCCTCAAATTCTTGCGAATAACAAAAACACATGTAAAATGAAGATGCAAACAAACACAGCTGAGAAAAACATTAGTGATAAATATGTAATACACATTATCTACAGTTGTCCTCCCACTACTTCAAATAAATGTTACAGCTCTCTTTCTGGTTTCCCCTATTATTCCCTGATCAAAGTAATAGAAATTCTGCTCATTTTGTAATTTCTTTGATGATTTTCTGTAGCCTTAAGCTGCTCACCAGAGGAGATCGCAACATGCAGGCTCAAGTCACTAGAGAATTTAAGAACATGTCTAATTTTATGAATTATCATATCACAACAGAGGAAGTTGCACACATGCTTAAAATTTCAAAAGCACTTTGCTTTTTAGTCTCACCCAAAATACATCCAGAGAGGGTCACTAAAATGGATGTAGCCTGCTCATGTTCTGCAAATTTCAGAAGCTTCTTATTTCTTGAGTAATTAAAACAAAAAATAAAATTACTGTGTTTATTAACAACTGGTACTCCTCAAGACATCTTGCTAGTAGGAAAAAATAGCAGTGACTGTGGTCCTATACCTTGTCATATGGTTATCTATTCCCTTTGATATTAGCCACCAGAAAATAGTCTAACATATTGCCGTAAAATCAGTTTAATTTAACTATGTAAAATAAATTTTGCCATTGATCCTGTGTACATTTTAAATTTTCCCTAGCCTTTCAGTTCCAGTGAAGCATGAATGTTATTTTGCCTGTGTAATTGAGAACTCTCATTCTAAAACAAAGTTCATTGAATTGGTACCCAAGTGTAATGCAATTAGTAACACAACTATTAAAACAGCAAGAACATCTGTGCATAATGCAAAATCTCTATTGATGGCATTTATTGCATATTTTTATGTAATATATATGTAACTGAAGATAAAGACCTTGGGAAGGTTTTTCCATGTGCTACTTTTGGCACTTGAAATTATGTAAGCTCAAGATATTTCATTGTTTATCCAATCAACACTAATTATAATACACAAAAAATACACAAAATTATGTCTGCAAGGGCATTTCCAAGTATTCTATTTTTTTTCATTTGATAATTTGGCAATGAGGATTTTCTAATTTTAATTCTATTGTTTAAAATAAAGTAGGAGGTTCTGATGAGTTTTTAATCTGTGAAGGTTTCCTCAGAAGGTACTCTTTGCCATGTTAAGGCACAACTGAGAAAGACATGGCTGAGAATTTATCTCACCTCTGTTTACCATGCAGGGCAGCAAACCATTAGATGATTTCTGCTGAAGAATACCCACAAAGAGCCTCTTGTAAATCATTCAGACTAAAAGAGTAAAATGTCCTTATAGGAGGCTAATAGCACAGGTTTTAATATTACACAATTCTTAATTTCCTAATGATCAATAATTGAATGTTTCATGATAAACACTAAGATTTCTTTATTTACTTCATTACAAAGAGAGAAAAGATGTACCCCATCTCAATACATTTTCCAAGGATAATTAAGTGCAAAAGAGATCAGAAATCATTGTAAATCTTCATAATACTTCATACCATGCTATATGATTTCATAATAGGTTACAGCTCAGTATTATATATCTGTTATATTGCTCAATATACTAAACCACAAAGAAACTACCTGATTTACTCATGGTCAAAAACCAGTCAGAGTCAGTGGTCATAACCTCCGATTTTCTGATTTCAGTTCATGTTTAAAAGTTGCTCACAAATTTAAAACTGGTACAAAAATATCTCCAAAACATGAAAAGGGGCTGAGTTTTTTCAGCAATGCAGTGAATTTAGCCATTTTGTATTAAAAAAAACACCTCCAGTTCAGTCTTTGACCTTCAAATCCAGAATCTGGAATTAATTTTACTGATACTCTAAGGAGAACAACCAGCAAAAAACATCTTTCCTGTCGTATAGTCTGAGACAAAAGAGGCCAACTCTTGTTGTATATGAGTTCAGAAGACTTCTGATGTCCTTCATGAGAGGTCACCATAAATATAAAATATTGGAATTTCCTGCAATGGTTCTAAAATAAGATTAATCCAAGTCTTGACACAGAAGGTGTTTTCTATGTGTGCTAAAGACACTCACCCGGCTGCACTAGACACATCATTCTTCTCCAAATACCGATGAAGTTAGTTATTATAACATTAGATGCATGGAAAATATGGTACATATTTTCCTCTGTCATTTATAAGTGATTCATATCCAGAAAATGATTGTGCAGTCATGACATAGTGTATGATTTTTATTAAAAAAACCCTCATCTCTTTATTTAAAAGTATATTTTAACCTAAAGCTATCATTTCGACTACAGAGTTTTGGACACTAACCAAAATTGGTGGCAATTTTTATTACATTCAGAACTCAATGGGGTTTTTTTTGTCTGAAATTAGTTGTTCTGTTGAGCAATTCTAGAAAATATTTATCTGGCAAATGTAAGCCTTTTGTATTCTCCCGGACACAATACCTGATTCTTCTTATTAGAATGTCTAAGGCCTGAGGTTGTAGAATTTTACATTTAATTTACCTATATGAATCTCATCATGTCTACACCATACAAATTCTGGCTAAATTCATGTAATCTTTTACTGAAATCAAAATGTATAGGCAAAGGACATGAGATCTCCCTTTTACCAAGTTCACCCACTGTTTAATTCCTTCCTCTTGTGGATTTGCACACAGATTTAATTGAAAGATACCTAGAGATTATGTTCAGATTCTATGTTAAGGAATAAATCCCATCCTATCTGGAACAAAGTCCTATTTTACAGTAACTTTTGCAGAATATTGAAAAACAGAGCTTGTTTACAGAACGTGAGAAAGATCATTCTGTGATTAGGGCAAGGCAGACAACTATTCAACTGCTCTAATTTAGATGATTCATACATAAGAGAACAATTTCAATATGAAATAAATGACATTTTAGAGATGAGAAAAACCAAACTGAAACTAAAAATGTTAGTCAACATGGGTAGAATCTAACTTATTTTTCCATGGTATAAGGTAAAATATCAGTTATACCTTATCCATAATTACTTTCCTTACAAAGATGTTCTTTCCATCTCCCTTACCACTTAAGAATTATTGAGCTTAATGCCTCTAATACTTTCTAGTGCCAGTCTTTCACTGGATTTTAATTCCTGAAAACTAACAAAAGAAAAAAAATATTAATTTAAAATAAATTCATGTCTTTCCATAAGCTGCTTAATGAATTAATGGAAGATTTACAAGTCCATAATCATTAGAATTCTCCTTTGGTTATTCTCAGCATGTTCCTGATAAAAGTGATATAACTGCTATACTCCACTGATCATAACAAAATAGATATATAGTCCTGCACTGAAATGCTATCTGTGATTCTGTCACTTGTGCAAGGGATCATAATTATATGTTGCAGTAAATGAATTAATGGAATAAATGAAGTATGCAGATATCTGTCAGCCCTGACAAACAACTTTGCTGTTCAATTAGCATAACTCCATCCTTTATTAAAGAACTGGGATTACTCATCACAGTTAAATGCTTTATTTATTTAAGATGCTCATTTATAAAACAGGTCTAGAGAAGTATCAATTTATCTTCCTGAAGCCTCTCAGTGAAAGAAGATGGTATGGTTATGTACAGAAGACAGTTTGTACATGTTTTTAATACTGTGGGCCACATCTCTAATCTATACTGTTTTGTGAGCTGCCTCTTCACCCACTTACATGATCTGACATTCCCATGGCAACTACTGTAACTGCCAACATGGAAAAATACTAGTGGTATTTAATGTATTTTAACTTAGCAGTAAGCACATCATCCCTTTTGGGGGCGAAATGCAGACAAAACAGCTGGAGCTTGCAGTGAGGAGTCAGAGAACATACCAGAGTCTCCACGGAAGGAGCAGACAGAAGCACCTTGTGACTGCTCAAAGTCTCCAAACACACAAGCAGTTTTTCTGAGTATCTGTGCTGCAAAGCTTTGCAAAATGCCACTGGCAGATGGTTCCTAGAAAGAAGGACTTGAAGATAATTACAAGCTTGGTGTCGGTATTCACTCGGGTTTTGGCCAGGCAGTGCTGCTGTCTGAGAGTGCAGAGAGCATCTCACAGGAGAGGACTCCACACACAGAACTTCTCCCCCACCTGGAAGCCTCCTGGCTCTGCTGCTCTCCAAGGAAGCTACTCCACACAAAGTGAGTTTGAAGCACCAGTCCTCAAATAAATGGCACACTGAATGGATATCTTACATTGAAGACTTGAGTAAGAGGGGGGAAAAAAAAAGTGAAGGCAAGAGAAGAAATAAACTTGGCCTTCTATAATTTAAGAATCAGAAGTTCTAAAGGCTTCAGTGAAACCATGAAAATTTTGTCTCAATCCTAGTGTCCACTGGCATATCCTCAGGTCTGTGTTTTGTGTGTCTCTCTGACAGTACCAAACACAGTGGGAGAGAAAAACAACAAACAAAAACAAAACACCAAAGGTGATTTAAAACAAGGACATAAATCTACATTGATGTTTCAAGATAGGTAGCAGGGAAAAATTATTTCTACCTATATTAGAAAACAATTTGTTACAGTAAGTTTGCAATAACTTGTAATAATCATAAATCAAGAACACAAGACTTATTATGAAAAAAAGAGAAAATAGAGCTAAGTCTTTAATAGCAGAACAGTACTCAAAGACTTGCTTGCAAAATATACTGGACCATTCCTACCATTTATCTTTATCCTCTGCTGCCATCCGGTGGCCTTTTAATTCAGAAGTCACATCATAAACATCTTCAGATGAATGATCTACAGAACCTGAAAAGGAGGGACTTTTAGGAAAAGGTTGACAAAACAGTCCCTCTTTGGATGAAGCAGTGTTGCGGTNGGGTCATACCTGAACCCCCCTGGTGCCACCACCCCTCGAAGCGGTCAGGGGCACTGGGGTCGCGTTGGCTCTGGATTGCCTTACATCGGGGTAGGCATTCCAAGTTGACCCCGAGCAGCGACAAAGCAGAATGTTTTCAGGCAAGGGATAGTGACAGGAAATGAATGTTGCAGTTTTTGTAAGTAAAGATCATTTAACAAACCACAGAAAAGTGGAGGATATCAGATCAGCAAGGGAAAGAGTCATTTCTTCAACATGGAAATTAGGAGTTTACATGAAGACACTTGCAACATTTCCCCTCCAGAGGTAATGGAGAGGCAAAGGGCAATCCAAGGCAACTGGAAAGGCATATTCTTCCTTCTTAAAAAGAGATGTCTAAAATAAATGGAATAAATCAGCATTTGTCTGTGCCTCATTCTGTCCATTGCCTATAAAGCAGTCTTCTGGGTACCTGATATTTCAATAATGTCACTTAGAGAGGTCAATCCCACCCAAGCCAAAATATCAGACTTTTGTAGCACATCTGTGTGAGAACGTATCTGGCATTCATTTAGTAAGCAAATATTGGGGGAGACTACTCATAATGCAAAATTGTTAATATTATTTTGAGCTGTTAAATATGTGACTTTTTTAGCACCTGTCCAACACCAGATAGAAAAACTTCCATGTCACTTTCAAAAGAGAGACAGTGAAAAATACACGTTCAGTTAAATCAAGGCATCAGGAGTACTATCCCCATAAGACATCAGGTCTTAGGATTCAGGTAATAGAAGATAGCAAAGGCTGCTTTTCTCCAGCCTGCACTTGCAGAAAGGGATTTTGCTGTACTCTGTTATATTTATATTCATGGTCACTGCTGCAAGAGAATAAGGGTGGCCAATTGTAACAGTTGCCCATATATTTGGCTTAATCTCACCGTTTTGCTGCTTTGACTCTTAGGACAATGAAAAGTGGAGGAGATCTTAAGAATAATTGGCTTCTCCCTACCAAAGGAGGATGCTGACCACAAAAAGGCATAGTGGAAATGATTCCAGTTGTCAAAAATTTTTTCTCCTCAATCAGGTAGACAATATTTGCTTGCTTTCTTTGCATATGTGTGTAAATACATGTTTCAAAGACACTAATGGTCAGTGGAGGAACAATGTCTGAAAGACAGAAAAATACTTCCACAGGTGGATTGAAGAGCCTTAGTTTGGACAAAATTATTCTGATAGAGAAAAGCAGCTGGTGCTCTTGTAAAGAATGAGTTGAAAGTTCATTCAAGGGCAGCCTCTATCTTCGCAGATCCAGCATGAAAAAAATTAACCAAAAAAAGAGGAAAAGGAGAGAAAATGCTAGAGGAACAGATAAGTAATTTAAGGCTATAAGACAAAGAGAAAACTGGATGATTCCTGCAGAGCTAAAGACAGAGACAAGGAGACCTGTGACACCTTTGAGTTGGGAAAACAGGCCAAATATCAAATAGCTTATTCACACTATTATCCACCATTTACAATGGTGGCAGCAGAGGATGAAAAACACAACCTACATAGTAATGATTGTATGTAGTTTTGCACTATTCACATCTCCAACCATGTCTTAAAGGCATCTGAGTTGGCATCATTGTGATTCACTGATGAGAGGACAGTCCATGAGTGACAGGAAACAAAACTGGTCTGGGGCATTGTACAAGACACAAGTCCCTACAAGCTTGGATGAGAGGCTAAGGTTGATAGGCGATGATCTCCTAGCTGAGCATGATTAATTTGAATTGAGATTAATAATACAACACAGCAGGAAAATTGCTTTCATGATTTCCTAACATTTTAACAGATGGATATAAAAGAATCCTGCTCTGGTAGGAAATAGGAAACATGCCCACACAACCTTGGGTAGAATATCAGGTTATTTTCTTTACCCTTTAATTTTACTGCTAGCTGTATATAGGCCCTCCCTTTTCTTCTTCCCTGTGCTAAGTGCTAATTTGCTCTCTGCTTCCTACTTTTGCTCATTCTTTCCTTACCAGTTATTTTTCATGTTCAATTTGCAGTGGCATCATTTGTCTATCAAGAAACTTCCCTTCCCCTCTCGTGCTGTTTAAGTATCATTTAGGGAAACAAAGATTTAACTTGGAGTTCCTCCAGAGTTTTCTCAGTAATGTTCTGAAAAAAAAAATACCTTCAGCCTTGATGACCTTCTGTTCATGATGCTACTCCTAGTCACAGTTCTTTAGAGTGAACCTTAATAAAGAACAATCTGCTTGCATGACATACATATTTGGGTTAGGCTTAATTGCCATGATCAGACACATCATCTGAAAAACTGAAGTACTTGGAGCAGCTGTGCTGGCTGATGTGGAAAAAACTTGTCAGACTAAGCAGTAAGACAACTTTTTCTTTGCACACCACTAGCTAAGGTCAGTTTCTGCAACATTTAAAAATATGATAGTTCTTATGGATCACACAGGATAAAGAATACCTTTGTAATCTCATTAGTGCAAAAACTCAGATGTTAAATCTAGAAGAAATATGTTTTCTTCTTCTGGTGAATTACTTGTTATTTTAAATATTTCAGTTCCTAGAACTTGATTCTATTTTTAGCACTCTTAAATTATATAATAATTTACCATTTCATGTTGTGAATCCTGATTTAGGATCCCGCTGGCTATGCTAATTTATCACAAATTAGTGATTTAGATTGCTCAAAGAAACATTGTCAAAGGTAATAGCAAAAGTGGAGTTTTCTGGTGTCTTACGAGAATAAAATGTCTTAGCAGGTTAGCTGAATAAATAAAACAGTGCCACAGATCATTTCTTCCTGGGAGCTTGTCACTGTTACACAAAGTATACATTCTTAAGACATAAAATGAGTAGTTGAAGGATTTAAAAATACATACATACATATATATACATATATATATATATATGAAAAGCAATCAGCAGCATGAAAAAAAAATCAAAGAAAAACTCCCTGTAAACTTGGCCCAACCTCTCCCCCTTAATTCGGTTTTAATTTGCATTGTTACCTTCAAAAATTGCGTGTATTAAAAATGCATTGTTTAACATGCAGGTAATAGTTGTATGCAATCATTTTCTGTAATAAGTTATTTATTGTTTGTAAAACTCTCTTTACTGATAATCACCATAATATCAGAGCGTCTCCTAATCCTTATATTGTTTGGATGCACAACTGAAAAGTAGTGAAATACTGTTTTTCAGGTTTTGCAGATGGTGACAGAAGCAAAGTGTAATTACCCTGTTAGCAGTCTTCCTTTTTTCTGTCCCTACTCACCTAGTTAAATATGCTGATTTTTTTGCTAACAGTATTAGGTATAATAATCATAAAAACTATTTAGAATGAAAAATAGAACTTAAGTAAAAAAGAAGTCATTCAAATATACATATACAAAAAGTCATTCCCATTAGAGAGTGAAGAGAGACAGGGAGATTGAGTTAAGATTCAAATTACTGATGCATTAATATGCTAATATAGTTTTTTTGCTCATATGTATTCAGTTTAGGTGAAAGTATATTATTAAAGCTGCAGGGCACTGTGCAGTTAATAAAAAGAGACTAAGTAGGCCAAAGGAGAATTCGTAAATATTTTTGAGCTAATGCATAAAAGTTCTAATGTAAATCTAGAAGAATAAAAGCACAGGGATGTATCTCAGTACAGATGTCACTTCACAAAAATATTGTTCAAAAGTCCAAATCATTCTGAAAAATATAAAAGGTAACAGCACAGAGTAAAATTCAGCTTTTTAAACTTCTACTGATTTGATCTACATCCTTTAAAAGGCAAAAAAAATTAGACTCTAAGGACCAGACACAAAATGGAACTGCAGCTGGGAATTTAAAATTAGTCTTGCGTGGACTTTGCAACCTTCCATGCTTAGCTGCTGTCTGGCCCTAAGGGACTTTTTCTTCTCTAAGCATTTCAGTCCATTTATCTTCTAGTTCTTCAAAATTTTTCCAGTTGCACTTCAGTCTTCAAAATGCTGAGAAGTTTCATGACTGCCTTATGCCTACACCGAGACAAGATATCCCTCTTCCTTTATCAGCAGAAGGGCTTCTTCAGACGGGCAATCTGAGCAAAACCTAGCTTTACAAATGTCTTCATGAAGGACAGAGCCAGGAAGGCTGGCAGCTCTTTTCATTGGTGAGGCACTGGAACAGGCTGCCTGAAAAAGTGGTGGAAACCCATTCCTGGAAGTATCCAAGACTAGGTTGGTTGGGGCTCTGAGCAATCTGGTCCACTGTCAGGTGCTCCTGCCATGGCAGGGGGGAGTTAGAACTAGGTGATCTTTAAGGTCCCTTCCAACCCTCACCATTATATAATTCTATGATCTTTTTAGCTGCACCTCAGGTCTTTAGAGCATGACATTGGAAAATATTCTCTCCATTGTCTGGAAGCAGCAACAGAAAGGCAACTTCTTGAATAGCCATGTGGAAATTTGAGATTCTACTTTAAGGGACAATNTTTTAAATATTTCAGTTCCTAGAACTTGATTCTATTTTTAGCACTCTTAAATTATATAATAATTTACCATTTCATGTTGTGAATCCTGATTTAGGATCCCGCTGGCTATGCTAATTTATCACAAATTAGTGATTTAGATTGCTCAAAGAAACATTGTCAAAGGTAATAGCAAAAGTGGAGTTTTCTGGTGTCTTACGAGAATAAAATGTCTTAGCAGGTTAGCTGAATAAATAAAACAGTGCCACAGATCATTTCTTCCTGGGAGCTTGTCACTGTTACACAAAGTATACATTCTTAAGACATAAAATGAGTAGTTGAAGGATTTAAAAATACATACATACATATATATACATA
>VZTZ01037329.1:0-86249 GCA_013400955.1 Drymodes brunneopygia | reverse complement strand
CCTAAGGGACTTTTTCTTCTCTAAGCATTTCAGTCCATTTATCTTCTAGTTCTTCAAAATTTTTCCAGTTGCACTTCAGTCTTCAAAATGCTGAGAAGTTTCATGACTGCCTTATGCCTACACCGAGACAAGATATCCCTCTTCCTTTATCAGCAGAAGGGCTTCTTCAGACGGGCAATCTGAGCAAAACCTAGCTTTACAAATGTCTTCATGAAGGACAGAGCCAGGAAGGCTGGCAGCTCTTTTCATTGGTGAGGCACTGGAACAGGCTGCCTGAAAAAGTGGTGGAAACCCATTCCTGGAAGTATCCAAGACTAGGTTGGTTGGGGCTCTGAGCAATCTGGTCCACTGTCAGGTGCTCCTGCCATGGCAGGGGGGAGTTAGAACTAGGTGATCTTTAAGGTCCCTTCCAACCCTCACCATTATATAATTCTATGATCTTTTTAGCTGCACCTCAGGTCTTTAGAGCATGACATTGGAAAATATTCTCTCCATTGTCTGGAAGCAGCAACAGAAAGGCAACTTCTTGAATAGCCATGTGGAAATTTGAGATTCTACTTTAAGGGACAATGGTCTACAACAATACTCAACCCTGCTGGGTGTAACGTAAGTGTCTTAGGTTACAATAGTGTGTATTCTATCACCATCCCCATGGGCTGTTTGCGGCCAGGCGGGGCAGTGTTCCTCATCCATCCTTGATGGCCCCAGGGCAGGACTTCCAGTGGGCCAGCTGGTGAAGCAGGGCCAAGTGAAGTGCCTGGGAATCCTCTCTGTTGATGGGCCATTAGCAGAGAAGATTTCACGAGTCCTCTCTGTTAATGGGCCATTAAGCTCCACTGATGGATTGCACCAATCCCATTGTGAGATGTGAGGGTGGCGGAACCAAGCATCCCCATCTGAATATAATCTAGAAACTGAAACACCACCAGGCAGCTTTTCCAATGGATTCCCAGAGGAAGAACAGACCCTTCAACACCACCACTGGACCTTCAGAGGAGAACTGTTTCAACAGAGCCACATCTATCACTGGACTGCTACCAACACCCTGACCAACAGGGTGTCAGGTTATATCCTGACTCTGTCAGTGTTTTTGTACCATTGCATGTATTTTAATTTTTCTATTAACTTGTAGTTCTGACTTTGAATGTCTCACTGATTTGCTTTCAAACTACAACAGTAAGTCTGCACTTGGAGATGAGATCTCAAACACTGCTTCATCAAATAATCCGAAGTTACTCTTAATACAGGCATTAGAAAGCACTTTCAAGCACGATAAGCCTTGCAAATGTTTCTCTCCTACAATGTATTTTACAAAGGCTATAGGAGTACTAGCAAAAAAGTTTCCCTATTAGCACCCTTACTGGGAAGGAACAGACCTGACAGATGTGTCTGCTCCAATATCCTCCTATTAGGCATAAAATATAATCTTTGTTGTAAGTCAGCTGCTGCTGTAGAGAAATCCTTTTTTATTTTATTTTAAGGAAGGAAAAGCACTCTTCTCTCCACAATTAATGGCAAGAGACTAAAAATATCAGTGTCATATATTCACTAGTAAATAATTCACTTCTTTAGGAACATCAGTCGCTGGCTGAGCAATCTGCAATTTCTCTGGAACCTCAGACAAAAAGGGTCTGCTCAGCTGGAATGAGTACGGCAGGCACCTGTCTCATATTGATCTCCATTGTCTCAATATCTAACTAAGCATCTCACAGTGCTATTTTTTATTCCTTGTACTTTGGGGCTATTGCAGTAAAATCACTACTTAAACATGCTTAGTGACAAAGATGTCTTCAGATGGAAGACAGGAAACTGAAAGAGGTCTGTGATCTCCCTTTTAAGATGTGTTTCGTAAATGGAAATGAAGTATCTGAAGATCATCTTGCTCTAACTGCATTACATTCAGTCACACGACAGATAGGGTGATACAGAGGACACATCATCCTCCAAAAGAGGATCAGAATGGGATATACAGGACCTGAATATGTAGATGCATGGCAAAATTATACACATACACTGAAAAAAATGCCATGAGAGTAAGGACCTCTCAAAGCATGGTGATAGCTCCTCTGCAGGTCTGCAGCCTAAATGGGATAGCCACTTTTTCCTGCAATAAAACACCAATTCTTCTGCTTTCAAAATCCCTATATATAATCTAAGTAGGCTGCATCCAACTCTTTGGCTTTAAAAGAAGGTTTTAAGTTTCTCCACTGTTTGTTAGCTCTCCCAGTCATGCTTGGTTAAACAGGAATGAGTAAAACAAAGCAGAAAATAACCATTTCATTTCAAAGGATATACACTTTATCAGAATGTGATGTGACACAGTGCCCTGTTCCTTTGGATGGACTGGCTGGAACATACTTTGCCCTGGGAGTTTCTAAAGTGAACAGAGAACACAGGTGTTCTCATCTGAAAATAATTCATCCAGAATTCATCATGTTTAGTAATTCTTTCAGAAGAAAGGTTGACAGCTCTCCTGAGAGGCAAACATCTGTAGAGGGGTGTCAGTCCCCACACTGCATTGTTGGAGTTTTTTAACTAGATAATATATACATATTGTTCAGTTTATTTAAATGAAGGTGTTAAGCTCCTGCAAAGGTCCATGTGAGGACAGTCAATTAGCTGGGTTAAATGCAAATTGTAGGCCTTATGTGCTTCCAAATCTAATGGCTCTGGTACCATGCAAACATAGTTGTCAGTTTTGGCCTGTTAATACATTCTCCCCTGCAACATACACAGCCCCTTTTCACTGCCCAGTCATGTGGTTCAGCTGGTACTGGTAATCCCAAGGTGTTCTGAGAGTCTACCTTCCTGAGCACTTCATATTTATTTCTACAGCTCGGGGATGGTGTGGCAGTAAACACAAGAAATTCAGGGTCTGTACAGAACAACCTGAAGGGAGAAGTACACAAAATGCTGTCTTAACAGGCAAACCCAGAAGAAACTGAAAAGCTGTAGAAACAGAAGTTTGCATGTAGTTCCATCATAGTCCAAAGTGCATTACTAGAGTTCTCTTGTGTATCTCTGTCTGCTTGCAGTAAATATGGCTAAATAATCAGTATGGCTCACATAATAGTGCTACTTTCTTTAACAAAAGAGGATTGTCACTTCCTATCACTTTTGCTCTTCCTCTAGGATATTTTCCATGTGTCAGTAGGTAAGCAGGAGGCTAGACTAGAGACCTAAATGTTCTGTCAATCAGGAGCCCCAGGTCCTTTTCACAGCACTGCTTTCCAGTGTCTCATTCCCCAGTCTGTACACATACCCATGGTTGCTCTGCCCTTTTCCTGTGATTTCAGGGTTCTTCTTCTCACCCTCCTTTGAAATCAGGACAATGCCAGCTTCCAGTCAGCTGGGACCTCTCTGGATTCCTAAAACCATTCAAAACTTACCAGGAGAGGTTTTGCGATCCTATCAGGCCCCCCAGATTTGTAGGGATCCAGCTGGAGCAGCAGAGCCCCCACAGTTTCAGAGTTGACTGGGAGTTGATTGTTCTCACAGTCATGGCGCTCCAGCTCAGAGCACTGAGACTCCCTTGGTCCATCATCTGTGTTGAAGACAGGTAAGGAATGTGTTAAACACCTCTGCCTCTGTTTGTGAGGTGACCATTCTCATCCTGTAACAGGACAATGTTATTTTTACACTGCCTTTTGCCATTAATAGATTTCAAAAAACTCTTTTTATTGTTCCACATATTTCTGATCAGCTTCAACTCCAGCTGATCTTTGGCCACATGAATTTTCTCCCTACAGTGGCAAGTAGATTCTCTGTATTCTTCTTATGTTAACTGTCCTTGCTTCCACTTGGCATAGACCTCCCTTTTTAACCTTATTTTTAAGAGAAGATCCCTGTTCATCCAAGCCAACCTTCTGCCTTGTCTGCTTGACTTCCAGCATTTAGGAACTGGCTGATCCTGTGCCCTTAGGAAGAGATATTTATAAAGTGACCAGCACTGATGAACCTCAGCACCTGCAAAAATGTTTCCCCCGGGGACCTTACTCCCTAATTGCCTGAGAATCCTGAAGTCTGCTCCCCTTATTTCCAGAGCTGAGGTTTTTCTGGCACTTCTCCTCCTGTCAACAGAGATTTTAAACTCAATCACTTCATGATCACTGTGGCCAAGACGGCCGCCAATGTTCGCTCACAAGATCCTCTCTGCTGACAAGCAGCAGATCAAGGAGGGCATCTTTCCGAGTCAGCTCCCTTAAAGTGAAGCTGTCAGCCAGGCTTTTTAAGAATCTTCTGGCCTGGTTTCTACCAGCTGTGTGATGGTCCCAGTTAATTTCTGGCAAGTTGAAGTCCCCCATAAGGACAAGGGCAGTTGACTTGAAAGCCTCCCTTAGTTCCTCAAAGAATAATTCCTTGGTGTCTCCATCCTGGCTAGGAGGTCTACAGCAGACTCACACGATGACATCCACATTATCTGTTTGTCTCTTGATTCTTACCCAGAGGCTCTCAACTGTGCCATTGCCAACTGTAAGCTCCATACATCTTTTTCCTACTCTGACAACTTATCCTTTAAATCAACAAATGAAAAATGTCACTGGCTGATATTTTGGAAGTGAAAAGAAAGAGACACATGCAAAATCAAAAAAACCCCATGTTGTCAAAGCCCTTCTGCTTCAATGTCTTGCCCAGTTTCAAATGGCATGCAGTTATCAGAGAGAAACAGGAATGGTGGAAGTTGTGGCAACATAAATAGCAGAATAAATAGCTAAATACACATACATGTCTATATATACATGTAACAAAAAATCCAGAGGTGAAAGAAGATAGCAAGAAATAAAAACAAATACTTTCTTTAAAAGAGATATGCCAAACTTAATCAAAGAGGAAGCTTAATTTTTGGAAACATTCATTATGATATGGTTGCTAGTTGTTTTGTTTGGATTTTTTTGTTAAAGAACTATGCCCTAAAACACTAAAACTAAATTTATTTTCATCAATTTGTCCTGTTTTCCTACACAAATGTGGAAAAATATTTTTCATTAAGCCATTTTTCAAAATACTCATTTGTAGAGTTAGTTATTTTTCTCTTATTTTAAGGATTTGTGCTGATAATTGTTATATAGACCTGTATAATGAACAAATAACACTCAGTCTGCTGGTTCTGCTGCTGCCGTGAGCTTGTCAGTGTGACAAACAGTGAGAGTATCTTGCTGCCTTTTTAGCTCTGCAACCAAAGTTAAAGGAACTTTCCTTGAGGCAAGAGTTAGAAGTGCTCTTTCAACTCAGTCCTGTATTCACCTGAGAGTTATCCTTTCCTGATTTTCCTTGAGTTTGGGTTATTTATGTTTTTGGGTTTTTTCTTTTTTCCATGCCCCCTTTTGCCCTATCCATTCCTTTTTCCTGTTTCCCTTAAAATTTTTAAGAAGTGCTGTGATGATACATCAAGAACTTGCAGAGATTCCATTCTCTTCTCCCAAAACACAACCCAACCTGTCAGTCAAATAATCAGGTAAATCAGAAAATTCTCTTTCTTACTGAGAACTCCTAGAAGCTCATGTTAGGTTACTAATTACCTGCATTGGAACATCCACCAGACTGAGATCAGACAGAGAATCAGTTCTCTCCTTCCTAGTTGCATCAGAACAGTTTCTGTACAAAATAGGTTTTCTACCCAAACTTAAGATTTCTAGAGACTTTTGTTAATTTTCAGTCAAGTGTTATTTTCTGAAAGCTGAGTAACTGAGCAGGGCTTTTTATCCTCTGTAGATTCTGAAGCAATGTGCATTTTGGACACAGAGCATTTTAGTCTGTGCAGATGGAACCATTGCTTCAGATGTTTGTGTTTATAAATAAAGCTGAAAAAAGAAACAATAATACCCTTTTGGAATAGGCCTTATTAGCATTTTGATGGCTTCTTTATCCTGGGAATAGCCTTTTGCTTTTGGCTTCTTCCTTCTCTTCTCCATCCTGAATCTGTCATCTTTCTCCAATAATTAGAATTTATACCAAGCAATCAAGCTTAGGTTGTCAAGGCAAAAAAGGAGTAAAAATTAATTATACCATGTTCTCCCTGTGAATAAGAATAGCATATATTTGCTTTAATGTGTAAATTACCAGGAACATCAGATTGTGAAGAGTGCATTTAAAGCTCTAAAATTTCAGTTTTTCTAAAACCATAAGCAATTTTCTATAGGAATAACACTTATGGTGAGAGAGGTCCAAAATTCATTTGGCTATGTGAAATAAAAACTAATAGCAATGATTTATGACAGCAGTTAGACTTGCAAATCTGTGAGGCAGCATTCACCAAGCCACAACCATGACAGGACTGCAACCAAATAAATAATAAATACTCTCAGATTCCTGATTCCAAGTATGTGATATAAGCAATAGTGTATCTATGCCATTAATGGAGCTGATGCAATAATATTCTAATAATATTTCTGTTATGATATAAATTAATCATGATAATGTGACATTTTACACTCTTATTCAGTGTCTTTAGGAGCAGTGGCCAATGTCATGTATTTTTGCCTCATTATTCTATTTTATTCAGTACAGTAGAATATATTTTAAGGAATAACTTTAGACTTCCATGTACTTCTTTAACAAATGAAACATACTTCTTTTAACAGTTCAACATAGATTAGCAGGTGTTAGAGGCAGAATGAGTAGGGCAAATTATTTTCAAACAAAAGCCTGGAAATCCAAAATCACCTCACATTTTAAAAAGGTGCAGTCCTAGAAGGAACAATATTAAAACTCAAACCTTCATTGTTGCAATTTTTAAAGATCCAAAGGCAGCTACTCTGACACAGTGGATGGAAAACCTCTGAGTTCCCTTGTAGTATACTTCCCTATGATTTCAAGTAACAGACGGCACTTTGCTGAAAATTGAAATAGCTAAAGCAGTGAAAAAGCAGAATAATTCACACTGCCTTGAAGCCCTACTCTCACACCTTGTTTCTGAATTTACTAGTTCCTCAGATCCTCAGGTCTGGTGAACAGAGTAACACAGATTTCCACAAAAATACTAAGAAAACAAATAAATACGCTCTAGAAACTGAAACTCTGGTTTTCTAATGTCAGTGCTCCTATCTATCTCTGCTACAACTCCAGGCAAGCAGTTTTGTCTTACAGACCTTTGAGGAGCAGGGGAAGCCAAGGAAGATGGTGAAATATTGATTTTTACTAGCTTACTTGTTCTTCCTAATGAAGATATTGATTGACTTGGCTCAGTGCTTCAAAGCTGTGCTGTACCACACAGCATGTTTTTCTCTTAATAGAAGACAGTGGTTATGCTTAATCTTTTTTTTTCCCCTTCCTTCTGTTAAAGCAGCATTATTTTTCTTTTTAGCATCTATCATAGCCACTATCACTTTGCTAAGGCAAACACTTTGCTTAAAGAGTTTAGGAGTTGGGTCCCTAATATACAAAAATATGACTGAAAATAAATTAAAACCTCCAGAAACATTCAGAAAGAATTAGTCATGGGGCATTATCTAACATTTACAGCCAATCTTGATGGCATATTTGGTTATCAGATTTCAATATTTCCACGCCAAAAATGGGGTTTTTAAAAGTGTATTATTTTATTTCAGTGTCTAAAAATATTTCTGTCTAGAAATTCTTATAACTCTAAGCTGATCCTTTTGACTTGGACAGCATGCATAGGGTCTGAACAGACACACGTCATGTGGAACAAATATCTGTGTCTCTGTTCTCTGCCCAGTTCTTGGCTCTCTGTCACTGTCTGCAACAGACAGCCTGACACAGAGAACTTACACAGCTTTAAAGTGCAGTCTTTATCTTTGGAGGAAAAACATAAGCCACAGACACTATGAAAAACATATATGAACTATGGAAATTCATTAAAAAATTACCAAAAAACAACGTTCAGGAAACAAGTTCCATGCATTGGAAAAGATGAGAGAAAGCAGAAGACAGTGAGAAGCTGAAATGATAAATTGCTGGAAGAGTGAGGATTCTGGCAGGCGGTGTGGGAACCCCAATGTGTAAGCAAAGAGCCAGAAGAGACAAAAGACCTTCCTTGCTATGCAGAATCACATGAATCTGCAGTGTTAGTTTTCAAATGACTAGTCTGTGTTTGGAGAATGAAGATATGTGGCTACCACATGAATAATGCTCTGTGATTAGAGCAGCATGTAAGACATTCAACTACAGAGAGCTAAGTCATGGGCTCTTGTTCCTGAGATACTGTCCCAATACAAACCCAACTATTTTCAGATGCACAAAACATCTTTGAGGACGAGTAAAGCTGCCATGTATTACCATGCCTAAATTATTTATTAATGGAGAAATGAAAAGCCAAAGAAGCAAGAAGCATTGAATATACTCTAAAAATTTAATTAGAGAATGTAAAGAATAGATGCTAAGCCACCTGAGAAATGAATTCTTCTCCAATTCCCATACCCTATTTTCATTAACTAAAAAGCCTAACTGTTTATACACATTCTCTGATTGTTATTTAATTTCAAGATATGCTCCTAACCAAGAAGTTTTGTGCATATTGCAATCTGACTACATACACAAACAGGGTAGGATGAAAAATGAGTTCTACCCTTTATCTTTGTCATCTTCTGGACTGCACTTTACCCTTGTGTATTCAGTATGCTAGCCAATAATATTAAACACTCTGTTTGTGTGTGATATTTTTTGCTTGGGTGGTTGGGTTTTTTTTCCCCAGAAGAGAAGCAGCATTGCTCTGCATTTATTGTTGTTTTTAAAAATGAGGATTGGAATACTTTCATTTTTGCTTTTAAAAGGTAGGATTGTGAGGCCGCATTTGATTATGCAAAGAATTGCAGACCAGGTGCAAGGTTTGCTGACTGAACAACTGTCCCCTGGGAAGTGCTGGAATGCCCGTGAGTGGTTGAGCACAGAACGAGCACAGGCAGCTCACATCCAGGAACTGATGCTCCAGCCACATTCTCTAGAGAGAAATCTTGAAAGTCCCATTGCCTCCATCTCTGAGCTCACATTTATTACAACTACTGGCATTAGATCCCAATTCTTCCACCCTTTGCCTGGCTCTGTACTTTTCTTTGATTCTAGGGACTGTCTACTCTAACATTTTTCTGCAGTTCAACATTTTCTGAATTGCTGAAATGGGCCATCGATATTTTGTTCTGCCAAAAATCTTAATGGTGCTAAGAGTTGCAATTCACTTGCAAAATTATTTCCTAGTCAGCTGAGTCCAGCCAAATGGAAAACTAACAAGACAGCTGCCCTGGTGGATCTCCTACATAAAGGAGTATTATCACTGAGATATTCACCCCATTATCACTGAGAGAGGAAAAAAATGAATGGAAAGACGCCACTGAAATATCCATCACTAGTCATTGTCCACAGAGCAGGACTTAGGAATGTAAATACTTTGCTGAATTTTGGACAGTTTTGGACATCAGATCTCTTAAAAGAATGTCAATAAAATTAGGATTCATTTTTTTTTAAGACCAGGCACTCTAGTTTTTTCCAACATCACCAAACAAATTCTGTGGAAAATTTATTTGTTCTTTTTGCAGGATGTACAACTGAGTTCCACACACAAGCAGAGATGATTTAGGTGGTAAGCTGTGAAATTTGTCATCCTGTTTTCACAAAGAACAATTTATGCATTTTCCACTTTTATCTTGGGGAATATTAAAGCTCTTGAAAGAGCCATGGCTTTATTCCACAGTCTTTTGAAGATGTGGGAAAGTTTAGTGCAAAAGTGTCTCAAAGGAATATGTTTGAAGGTAGCAGGTGTTCTGAGTACTAAACTTATTATGTGATTTCTATTTGAATTAGACTGCAACACAGTGAAGAGCCTTGCTACAGGTGTTTCCTGTTAAATTGAAGTGTGCTGAGAAATTTAAGGAGTTGAGCCATGCTAAGTTCAGGCTGAAATCAGAATTAGACTGGATGCCTTTTTTATTTTTAAAGCTTTGCTATATGTTGAATAGTTACTTAAACAGATTTTCTTCTGCATTCTTCAATTGGATAAGGCTGGTATCAGACATTTGAAGATGTTGCAGGTTACATTTCAGTAACTACTTACACTAGAATCTTCCCACATTGAGAAATGTGTTTCATATTTTCCTATTTATTTCATCCCATCTCACAAAAGTTCTTGCTATTGCAACAAGAAAAGAATAAATATGATTAATGCAGTCATCCAGAAAGGACTGGAAGATAGTAATGGAAAAGTTTTTCCAAAAACTGAGGAAGGCAAAAAGACTTCTCAACTCCTAAGCTGCTAAGCCAGCTCCTTGTGAACTGATGGTGTAGACTATGTGGCAGTCACTGAACAGCAAAAATGATGTTTCATACAATGGATGCATTTCTGTGCCTGTCAAATATTGAGTTTTGTTTCTTCAGTAAATAGTTTTTTTTTCTGAGATATTATATCAGATTTTAAAATTTTTTTCTAATGTGCAATTACAACTCAGTGTGAAATGAAGCAAAAAAAAGCCAGATTAAATAGAACCAAGCTGTTACCTTGATGCTTTGGAAATAAGAGTATCATCTGTCACTGTATAAAAAAAAATTGTTAAGAAAATATGTGCTCTCCTCAGATTGTATGCTCTGAATAAACACAAAGGATTTGAGTTTTAAGAAAAAGTACCTAGCATGATTAAAAATTATCTGTTATTGGTAGGAAGTTCATAGTGAATAAAGTAGGAACACATCTCTACCATTGAAGACAAACAGGATTTGCATCTGTGATTTTCACTGAAGGATAGATTTATTTCAATACAGGTAATGAAATCCCATCAATCTATTCCAGGAGATGAATACTTCTTGCAAACTAGTTATGCTTACAAATGGACTTCATATTTTCTAAGGGGTATGATTGTATACAGTCTTGCAATGCACCAAGTTCTTACTCCATAGAGAAGGGTTTGAAACTTAATGTCTTACAGAATTGGACATACTTTGAATATTGGTGGAAACTTGCAGTTTCCTATTATTCATGTTGTTTCTCTCATAAATGGCTACATGATTTAGGTAGCTATTTTGATTATATTTGGATTCTATAATAATGGTTATATACATATTAGAACATGCATTGGTAATTGGCATATTATTTACTTTTGTTCAATTTTCTCAATGCTTTATTTTTTCCTCCCCAGGTATTCTTTTCAGAATACCTGAGTAAAAAACCCAAATGGATGCAAGAAGAAAAGACATGATGCGAAAGATGCAGAAATGGAGAAACAATGAAGTGGGTGATGGAAGTGAGGGACTAAAGCACAAATTAAATCTTTGTAAAGGAGGTGGGCAAGGCTGGCATTGATCCAGCTTATGGAAACAATGGGAAAAGCAACAAAACTCTGGGATACTAATGAAATATTAAGCAGAACACGGTCCTTTTCATACATAGATCACATGTTGGATTTCCTAGAAAAACAAGATCTTAGTCGTAAATAGATCTTGGCAAGTTTGGATGTAAAAGCTGAAATGGTGGATAATGATCAACCTCTTCCTAAGGATTGCAGCATGCTGTCACCATGCCATTAGCTGCATCATCCTGGCCCTCTGAGGAGACTGAAAGACAAATGCAGCCTTTCCATCTCCCACTTTCACTGAGAAACTGTCTTCTACAGTTTCCATGGGACAACAAATCAGTGGGTTTTTTGCTACAGCCTTTATTCTCATAAAGAAATTTTTTACTGATTTGAGTAAGATTTGCCCTGAGTTAGTACAAAACCAAGGTTTTTTTAGTGTGCTTTGTCAACCAAATTCAGCTGCAATCATAATTTCAAGCAGATGTAGGAGTTTCACCAAAAGTTGTCATAAACACAGGGTTCACCAGAACATTAACCTATGAATGCTTTAGCCAAGTGACTGAGAATCTGTTGACAGTATGGGAAGCCCATGCTGAGATTTGTTCACTGCCTCAGCTGAAGAGAACTGGGATGGAACCATTATGAATGCATTACAGCAAGGAATCAAAGGCAGGTGTTTCATGCCTTGGTCACCAGGCTGAAGGTGGAGCAAACACTTCTGGAAGTTGATTTCAGGCTCAGGACCCATGAAGCTGCAGTTTTATTCCCAAAGGACAGGTATGTTGAGCTTGGTGACAATTATTGTAAACCTTTGATCTGTCACAAAACAAGTGTGAAGTCTGAAACTTCACAAGTGGATCCACACTGGAAATCCCATCATCTGGCCAGATCCAACTGTTCAGCACTTCTTCCCTGATGAGCAGAGATTCAGGATGGGAAATTGAATAGTATAATCCCCAACTAACTCACTCTTTCCTACAAAGCCCTATTGCTACCTAATATCTCAAGAGAGACCTGCCTATATGCCAGTGGCATGGAATACACGACAATAAAATGGCATACTCCAAAACTGAGCTAAGAAAATAACATCCAGGAGTGAAAACAGTAGTCATTCTGAATGGAAAAGCATCCTCAAACAGCATAAAAAACATGTTTAAACAATACTGCCGAGCCCATTATGATATAATTAGATGATGTGGGGCAATATTTTTTTTAATACAAGAATTTCAAGAAACATGAGAAGGAAGAGAGACATTAACAAGTACTCAGTGTTGGCTTAATCTTATTCCCATAAAAATGCATGTAATTTTTTCAGTGATATTAAAACAATTTAAGTGAATATTTTCAATATCTACCCGAAATCCCTGGTGAGATGGAAGCAAGGGGGACTAGTATCTTCTTTTCAATGTGTTTATATACTGAAGTGAATAACATTTTATTGATATAGGCTTCTATATTCAACATATTTTATAATTTTTCAGGAGAGCAAATTTTAGTGGTAGTATATATTTGTTTAGACTTTCATTTGTTGCCTGAGCACATAATGCTGAAGTTGAACTGTCAACAGGAAAACATGAACAATTCCCATAAATCGTTTTAAACCCAAAGAACAGATGGTATGGAGAAGCAGCATCACAGCCTGCTGTTCCTTGAGGTTTGATGAGGGTCCTGTAGCTCCCCATGGAAAACAATTTTATTTTTTTCATTTTGTCCATTAGGCCTCTGATTCTATATTTTAAAAAACCTGCCCACAAGTTTGGTTAATTTCATTCAATCTTGAATACTTTTTCCCCATTGCATGAATGCTGGTCTAAGCTGAAAACCAGAGGCAAAAATCTCTTTATGTACTGAGTAGTAGATAAAGTATTTTATTAGTAGTATTATAAATATTAGTATTTTTTCTGGCATTAAATTAAAGGTTAATTATTCATATGTTGTCTGTGTCCCATATTAAGTCAAATCATGCTATTTAGGATACCTACTATTAAAAGGTACAGCAACAATAAAAAATTCGGTACAACTGCCATTTTGAAACTGAATAACTACAAGTGGAGAAACCTTATTCCAAATTTTTGGTTGGCTTCACTGGGGAAAGGTGAAATATAGGAAAAACTGAGAAGATGGATCTTATACTCTGATTATGTGAATGTTACATCTCTTTCATAAGCAGTGTCATCTATTTTACTGAAATGAAGTGCTTATTCTTGTCTTAAAAAATATAAAACCTAGGAGAGTTGTTAATTTACACTTCAGAAATCAGTGATGGAATGAAAATGCATTTTTCAGATTAATTTCCTTTAATTTCTCGCAGTTGGCAGAGAGATTAGCACCACACATCTCTCTATAGATTAGCTGACCCCTTATAATGTGCCTTTCTATATGTATATGAAAGGAAAGTGAATTTACCATCACCGTCTTTAAAAGAGTAATTGTACCTTTAGGCACAAGATCTGATATTAGAGCCTTAAAATGTATTTCATCTATTTTTTATGAGTTTGGGAATTTTTAAGGTTTTGCTTGTTATATCAAAAACTTGAGAAAAATTCTTTCCTAATCCCCTGCTTTCAATGTGATTATTTAAGCAATAGCCCTAACATTTCAGTAATTAAGGAAGGAAACATTTACAGTGATTTGCAGTACAGTCCTTTTAGATGAGGGAGCAGGAAAGCTATCTTTTTTCTGTCACTTCTGTGCTGAGTCTTTAGTTTCATTCAATGCTTTCTGTGAAACAGGTTTTAGAAATCAGCTGTAATTTCCCTGATGTACTATATTAGCTATCAGACAGAGCTGCAAAGAACTGGTCGAATGAAAGTAAATGAAAATTAAAAGAGTACGAGAACCCAGTTGGGATATATCTATTATTTCTCTTGCACAACTGTGGCGGTGGTGCAGGTTCCCAAAACCCCTTCCCCTGTTGTACCCAGAACCCTGGCACCCCCTCGGAAGATCTGGGCGGCCCACCGGGAATGAGGACACCCCAGGGGTGGAGCCGCAGATGGTTGAGCCCAAAAAGGGGCTGAGACGCGAGGGGGTTGGCCTTCCCTTCCCAGTTGTTGCACCACCTGCCAATCTCCCGTCAGTCATCCCCCAGTTCTAGAAGCTTCGGTTTTCCTCGACGCCCCATTGTTTGTTCTAGTTGTCAATCACCCTCACTCTTCCCCTTTCCCTTCCCAGTTGGCCCTTTCCCCTTTGTTCCTCCCCCTGATCCCTCCCCGGACCCTCGCTGATTGGTAGTCTGCCCTCAAATAAAAGTCTGATGCATTGGGCTGTCTGGGTCTTCGGATCCCGGTGCCCCAGGCAGCAGTTGACTCACTCCGTGTGTGTGTGTGCTACTGTGTCTCTTTATCCGGGAGGGAGGGCCACTCTCTATAGCGACACCTCCCGCAATAGCATAGGATACGGTCTCGTCAGTTAGGATACTGTTAGTTGTCGGCTTGGATCCCTGCCAGGGCATCCTCCCCACGTAGACTTAGGCAGCACCGAAGAAGCTGCTGAGGACACACTGGGTTGCTGCCGGTCAGGCTCACAGAAGAAATCCTTGGACCCGACGCTATCCGGCTGCCTGACCGCCTCACCACCACCGCGGACAACCGGCAGCGACACACAACAGAATCTGTTCCATGTTACTTTTTAATACATTTCTGGGACAGAATTTCTTTCTGTAATATCAGAGCAGATAGTGCAGACTTTCTCCAAGAACTTCAAAAAAGAAAGAAAAGCCTTTTACATTCATCTTTATGGAACATGAACAGAATGTACAGATCACAATAGTCAAAAATAGCATGTACTCTTGAAGAAATATGTAATTTTCATCCTACACATATGTCACTTTCAAACCAGAGAGAAAATCTTCATGAGAGAACACCAGATTGTTCCAACTGCTGTCTTCTCAGAGAGCTGCACTTGAAGGGAAAACCTCAAACAACATTTACTTAACAACAACACCCTCGATAGCTAACAAATCTCGCCTGCACTAAGGAGGAGCAACAAGAAACAGAGTCTGATCATTATGAAATTACATGAATACAAAACAGTGGGAAAGTTATTTTAAAAGGAGCTTGTGCTTTTCATACATTGGCTCTTTAACTTACACTGGGAAAACAGATGGCCTATCTAACTGGTAGGAGGCAAAGTAAATGGAAGGCCTATTGGAAAGGCTTGGAGAACAGCCAAAATAAAAATTGTAATTTTGATACCAGAGAGTTGACATGCTGTACATATAGCAATCACTTTAGAATATCTAGCTGATGGCCTGCCTTAGTCTTAATTTCAAGACCTGGAACATTGTAAGCAATAGATCAAACCAGGTATGTGCCTGTGATAGGAACAGTGGACATTCACTTTTCAGGTGACTTTTGCTTCTTGACCTCAGTATCCAACCCACTGACTTTCACACCAAGGTGAAACATCTTGGCTTAGTACAGAAGACACAAATTCTGAAATAGAGTATTCTTGTGAAGATGTTAAATATTGGTAGTACTGTTGTACAGATGGTCTTCAGTAGAGAATCAATGGGTAATCACTTGAGGTATTTACAATCTAAAGCAACTGATAAGATGACTCAGCGGTCCAGCTCACTGTGGCACATTTTTGTTTCTTTAGCTTTTCATATTCTGTTTTGAAGTCTGATGAGTTTAAAAGACATGCATTCCAAACAAAATACCCTTATCTAATAGGTACATATTTCAAAGATAGCCAGATCACTCTATGTCTTCTATGAAGGCATCCATCTCTCTTGATACTGTCAAGTTCACTGTAGCTTTTCTGTTGACTGAGTAAAAAGGTCTGTAGGTTTATGTGTATGGGCTGTACCAAGCTGTCACTAGTACTTTATGACTTAAACAGGCTATAAAGAAATCAGTAAGCTCTGATCAAAAAATTAAAATATGAGGAATTATACAGCATGTTTTTCAATACTTTATTAATATCCCTTTGCACTGTTAAGTACAGTACCACTAAGAAAATAAGAGGGTTGTTTCTTCCTTTCTATTAGTCAATCTGTGGCTCTTCTCTAAATAATATTTTCTAGTTCATAAAGAGCAGCATTAGTTCAAATGTCTACTTGCCTTCTTTCTCTGGACCAGAAAGACTCTAGGGTGAGCAGCAGTCATGCATTTATTCCAGAGGTGATAAAGAATCAAATCCAGTAAACTTGGTTCTTGCTGTTACCATCAGTCACATCTGTGAGGAAATAAATTCATTTCACAAATGTTTGAATGTCCCATAAAACAAAATGCAAGTGATAGAAAATTTTTTCCAGATATCAAAAGATAAAGTTCAATGAAGACTTAAAAAATAGAGCCCCAATTCTAATCTATGTGTAGTATCTTTATCCAAGACAGTTTAACTGTGCCTGAGGAAGAGAGATAAACAGTACTCTGGGTTGGATACAATTATTAATTCTTTCAGATATTTATCGAGTTATCAAAAAGCAGCACAAACTCTTCAGCTTAATGTAGTTTTCTACTGGGAGACATCACTATGTTTTGACAAAAGGTACCTGGAATGAAGGAGCAATGTGATATGGGGAATAATGCTGAGATATATATAAATGGAGAAAACGAATGAGGAAGAAAATTACCGGGGGATGAAGGTGATGAAGCTATAAATATAAACCAAAGGTGAGAAAAGGAAAAGAATTAATTTTTCATGGTGGCAATTAGAAAGAAGGAAAATGCTGTCAGTTTGGAATTAAGAGGAGATTTAATCTGACAGCTCAATTCTCACATAAAATACAACCACCACTGTAAAGCACAATATTTGTTCAATGCATGAATTATTAAGGAGCAAAATACAGATGCTAAGTAGTTTCTGAAGATTTTTTTAATGAGCTTGAGTTTTCAAGATATGTCATCTGCTTTATTTGTTGCTGATGGTAACTGTGATTTTCATCTTGTGTTGAGTTTGATGTTTTCGAGGATATACTTTCAGAACATTGCTAATACACAAAAGCAAATATAAGAGGCTGCACTTTAAGATGGATTTTCCTTCCATCATTTTGCCAGCTGGTAGTGAATTTGCTTACTCTAAAGTGTTTGCTAGTTTCTTCCACATCTGTTCCATTATGAATACAAGTTACTGACTGCTGGGAATATAACTGCAGGCTGAAACACATACAACACAAAATCCAGACTGAGCCCCTAGGTGCCCTCTGCAGCCTATTTGGGACACTATGTTTTAAGCAAAACAAAATACAGAAAAAATGCATTTCAGGGGCATGGCATACGGCAAAGGACTTGGGCGCCTTGCCAACCTCCAGATTTCAGTTTGGACGTGGCCATTATGTTCTGAGGTGAAAGGATTTTATGTCTGCGTTTGTAAAATAAATGGAGCAAGGATTGCATCCAAGGATGTTAGCTGACGTGTGCTGAGGAGCCAGAATCCCCTGAAAAGGAATGCTTACCCCTCAGACCTGTGTGCCTTTTCTCTGCCCAAGATGATGTATCACAAGACAGCAAGGTCACACCTCTGCTAGTTTTTTTAGAACTGTCAGACAGGCAAAGGTACCTTTAGCACATACTTATCTAAAATTAATTAGAAACAAAGCAACCGAGAGCACAAATATGGTATCACTCTCTAATAAAGATGGGCAAAGTCTAGAACATTATCACTTAGTTTGACATCAGTACTGGCAAAAACAACAGACCAAATGATAAGGGAATTAATCTGGAAACACAAGGCAGACAACTGCTGAATAAACAGCAACAGCATGGGCCTGCAAAGAGCAGATTTTTCCTCATAAGCCTGAATGACTTTTTTTTTCACACCCTGGAAGGAGGGACCAAGCAGAGAGGTGATACAAACCAGTCAGCAGAGAAATGGAATAAGCTTGAGAAAGACTCAACAAAGACAGGCAATTAGATAATATACCAGCAGATTACCAATGTGTAAAAGTTCATAGAGGTGTGTACAGAAAGAAGCAATTTCACCTGTACAGATATTTTGAGGTACAAATACCTTGCTGTGCTACTGTGAAGAACTCAGTAGACCCTAAGTTAACTTAAAAAACCCCAACTCCCAAACTAAGTATTATTGAAAATATTCTGCTGCTATGCACAACAGCTATATTCAGCCTTTCTTCTTGTTATTCATATATCTACACCCAACCTCATGAGCAGTTTCATTTTGATACAATAAAGAGATCTTTTATAGTTAGAACAACTATTCACTAGAGCAACCTCCTCAGGGATGTGGTGGAGTCTCCATCAACAGCGATTTTCAACTCAACAGGATGCTAGATAATCTCATCTGGACTCCCTTGCCCACAAATATTGGAATGAATGATTTTTTGAGGTTTCTTCCAACCTGGCAGTTTCATCATTCTAAGATCTTCTTAGTCACATTCTTTTAATTAAATTTTACTTTAACTCAAGTGCCTTTAGCATAGGGAATGGTGTTTTCTGCTTAAAATTGTAATTATTCCCCAACTGTTCCTGACATTTCAAAGTTTATTAGAAGAGCAACTTTAGAATATGACCCTGTCAAAACAGACATCAACTGACTGTAACATATTTGACTTCAACATCAGCCTTGTCATTAATTTCTCTCTCAGTCTGAGAGAGCTTGGAGGAAATAATCCAGATACTCTCTATTTAAATATCAATGACCTCATTGTCACCTCACTGAAAAGCAATTTCCTCAGAGTAACATCAGTTATGGCTTCTGCTGACTGTCCACTCTGTCACCTGAGAACAGACTGGCCTCAGAAAATGAGCAGGACTTGCTTCTGGCAAGTGGGCAATTGCTTTGGCCAACAGATCAGAAAGACCACCCTTCTTCCCATCCATTCCCTCTCCCCTTTCCCACCATTAATTACTCACTTCAGAACTGGTACAGAAGGCTGCCTTTCAGCAAGGACAGAAACAGTCTGCCTCCACGCTAAACACTGCAATCCCTGCCATGGCTTTGGTGCTTGACCTGCTGCAGCAGTGCCCAGGGCTGGTGGGTGTTCAACAGCTTCCCAACTCTGCCAAGGCCAGCTGCTGCCTGGGTCTGAGGTGAGGGCTTTTCCTCAGTCCCAAAATGAGGATAAGGGATCTGTTTACTGTGTGCAAGTACAGCTGTGGAGAAGATGGCACATTGACTGGGAGTGAGCTCAGTGTTAGCCTTACATCTTATTTGTCTGAATACAAAATTTTCCAATAGTTATATGAGGTTTACTGAGCTTCTTGAGATACCTTTTCTCACTGCTTGCCTCTTAGAGTGTGTAGTGCTCTCCAATTAATTCCCCTGCTAGTATCTGTATCTAGAGTCACCTTCCAGGTACTGGGAGGGGGTTGATATGTTTTAGGAGGAGGTCAGGGAGCTCTCATAGATATCAGAACTCCCCTGCCTGCAAAATAAATGTTTAGACAGTATAATATACACTGATCTGGGCTTTCCAGTTTCTAAGTGCAGATAAACAAGATGTCATAATACTTGTCATTTGAAATATGACTTTCACCTTATATGTGGGTGCAGTAGAAACATTCAAACCTGTAATTTAATGAAAGTTTGGGTAAACAATGCAAGAAAATAATGTCACTGGAAACATCACTTTTCCTTTACAGCTAGACTTCTTCTGCAGCCTCTGTAGCTGCACGTGGATCACTGTGGCTAAGTCGGGTTTCTGCTCAGCTGCATTAACAACATCATCTTCTGGGTGCATGAGGAATGCATGGGTAACTCTGCACTGAGGACAGTAAAATATAAGTGTCACTACAAGCATAGCAAAGGAATTTTTAATACCATGAAGTTAGAAAGATAAGAAAATATGGGTTTTATCATGGATGTATTTGACTCTCTTTAGTCAAATCCTTCTTTTGTAGCCTTATGAAATCACAGTATACAAGGTCTTGTAAAATTTCTCTTCATGGGTTTTTAATGGAGTGGCGAAAAATAAATTGACTACAATACTAAGACAAAGATATACTTGACCTGTTCTTTATTGGTAATGAATCAGTATGAGAGTTTAGGGCACAACTGCAGAATCAGACAGACCAAAATCTGTTGCCCAGTTTCTCACTAATGCCACCCTCAAAGCTACACTACATAACAGCCCCTTTTCTGAATTTGCTGACATTGGCCTCCCTGACAGGTGGCTGTCTGGGCATATGGAGAGAAGATGATGGATAGCCTGTATTTCAAAAGGCAGCGATCAGTCTAGCAAGAGCTCCATGCATCATCCAAGTTTTGCAGAAATGGCATAAATCCTTTTGTCCTCATTGTAAGCAGACTGATCATGTGTCAGAGATCAATGAGGGGGTTCATCCAGGTAGTTTCACACTTCACAGTTTCTGCGACAATTCTGTTAGTTATTTGGAACTGATGCCTTATGAAGGAGGAAAGAAGGAGGTTGGTATGTGAATTTATTTCCTCACAGATGTGACTGATGGTAAATGATACATTTCCATATGCTGCAATCTCTTGCCGTGCAGTGAGGAAGAGAATGTCTGTCTAGATGATCTTCTCAGAAGGATCAGCATTTTTAGATGAGCATTTTCAGAAGATTTGTTTCTTCTGTTTATTGCTGGCAACACAAAGACAAAAGGTGCTCTACAGACTGAAGATTACATTCCTTTCCAGAAAAAAATCCACATTTTTATCAAGTGTCCATTTGGTTCCTCCAGAACATTTTCCATTTCTGAGAACAAGTATGATTGTGTAGTGAATTCCCTAGTACTAAAAGGAATGTGTCAGCACTGTGAGCTGTCCTTGGTTGCAGAAAAGTTCCCAAGGAGTTGAGGTATGTTATAAATTCTTAAACAAGCAAGGTCATTGTCTCTTCCAGACACTGACTTTTCTCTTTCATAATCTGAACTGTGCCTTTGTGTACAGTTTTATGTGCTACCTTCTGAGCTGATTAAACCATGATTGCTTTATTTTTCTCTAGCCTTTTCTGTAGAAATGAATTAGCAGTCTCATCACTGTATGCAGTTGTTTTTTTTGTTTTTTTTTTAACCTGTTTCAAAGAAGACAATTACGATGTAGAAGGCTGGTACTAACTAGTCAGTAGAAAGGTTCTGAATGTCCAAATCACCTTTGGACAGCAGAGTGCAGGCTGGTTTTTCAAGCAGAGAGCTACATTATCCACATTACCCCCATTCAGTCAAATACTCAGGAGAGATAATAAGTTTCCCTGTTGGATGTGCCTGTGAGAGAGACTTGTGAATGCTCTGCCCTTGACAGCACAATTAAGGGCACACCGATGTGCAGTAAAATCAGGTTAGGATGACCCTGAGCTCACACATTTTCAGTCCTCCAGCAGTCATCCTTCAAGGCTGATGCATTCAGACTCACAAGCTCAGCTGCAATGCTGGTTGAAAAATATTTATGCAGCACAAAACCTTAATGACAAAGGATTTCTGTTTTCTGTTGGTTTTTCAGCATGCAAGATATTCTAATAAGACTGGAAAGGCCAATGTTCCCTCCTCACCTTGAGAGTGCTGGTCAGGACTGGAATCCCAGCAGGGGTCACAGTCTGCCTTGCTAACTTCCCAGTGATATATCCTGCTCATCCCCCCTTTTTTCCAGATTGTTGGTTCTCCTATGCTGGCAGACACGATAAAAAGCCCAGGATTGCCAGGCCCATGCACAAGCCCAGCAACAGCTGAAATACAGATAAATACTGGGACATCTGTATATGATCCCATGGCAATTTCTATATAGGTCTTCTAACACTAACCATCTGCAGCAAACTGCCCCTTTACAATCCCTGTAAGCTGCAACTTTTAATTTAACCCAAACAACCTAATTATTCTTATAAAAACAGCAGCTTCAGGGTCTGGGTTTTTTCCTTTTTCTTTTTTTTTTCTTTTTTTTTTTTTGGTAAAAATTAACATGGTCACACAAGCAATTCTCAATTGATGTACTCAAATAGAACAGAGCCAAGAATGTTGGGCATCAAGCTGTCCATTATTTTCATGTGTGATTTAGAAAAAAGCAGTAGAACCTACATAATTTAAAATGTAATGCTTCCAAACACAGGAAGAGTGTGAAATCTTGTAGAATGGTTTGTCCTTTACAAAAGTCTCGAGAATTTAGGAATCTAAATACATCTTAATAGGATCAGATTTAGTGCAAGTTAATCTCCTTCCACTGCTTCAACCATTCCTTTTTTTGTTGTGTGGAAAGGCTAAATGATTTGCTGTAGCAAGCTTTCTTTAAACCTGCAGTAACTTGATAGCAGGGATAACCTCCAAGCCCTCTTGCTCGACAGAGACCAAGTTCTTACAATCCATTATCTGTCAAACAATTTTTAAGTGCTGCCAAGCAACTACTGTCTCGTTTTGTCTAGCCAACAGTCAGAAACAGACACCATGTGCATCTGTTCCAAGTACTGCATATGAGACAGCATCAGCTCTGCTTAACTGCTGCCATTTGCTGGTGAACCATGCCATGTTGCATCATTTATTCAAGCCATCACACACATACAAAAAAAAAAAATCATCGTTCTGTCTCAATAAATCGAATCTGTTAAGTTGAAAATCCAGGAAGTGAATCAGTGGCTTTAAAAGCTTATGGTTTCCAAATGAAATGCTTCATTTTTCAATGCCTCTAATGGGCATAGTAATTTCTTATTTCACAGGCTGTAGTAGGTTTACCAGCTAAATTAAAAGCACACCTTGCTGGACTATGAATGACAATAAAAATATTGGCACTGAAAGACTAAGGAAAGACATACTGTCTTCTTCTAGACAGCATCTGAACTCTTGCTCTAAAAAACTGAATTGATATTCTGGATTGCTCATATACAACCAATCTATGCAGGAGTGTAGATCTTGTATGAATTTAAGAAAAAAAAAACAGTTTTGCTTTTAAAACAATCCATTATTAAAGGATATCAATTTCTAAACCATTTCTCTGTGGTGATCAATAACAAGCTGATCATTCACCTGCTTACCAGTGCTAGAGAAAGCCCATGCAAGTCATTTGAGCGAGAAGTTACCGGATGTCCAGGGCTACCTACAGGCACACCTGCAGATTACTTAGTCAAGTTCATTCTAAAGCTAAGCTGAAAGAACCTTAACCTATGCTCAAAATAAACAGCATAAATCAGTGCTTGACTCCCAGGAATTTTGAAAGTGACACAGTGCAGGGGCATAGGCAGCAGGGGCCCCTTCCCTCCTGGAACTTTCTCGTCTTGGTGGTGCAGGTTGGATTCCCATTGCTCAAATCAGCTCCAAGTTCTCAAAAGTACTTCTTCATGCTCACTCATGAGTGGATTATGACTTCTTGGATGACTCTTCCTTCACATATTTGGCATAATTATTAAGTGATCTGATCTCTTTCCCTGCCAACTGTCATAACAACATGCCTGCTTGAGCAGAGGGTTGGACCAGATGACCACTGTGGTTCCTTCCAAACTGACCATTTTGTGACTCTGCAACAGCAGAGTGCTGTTACAAGATTCACTCAAGCCTGTAATGAGGACTGCACAAACTGGAATCTCCTGATTCTGTTGACATAAAAAAGTATATGTTTCCTTACTGTGCATTGGTCAGGATTCAGCAGCTTACTATTTTCTAGCAAACCATTTAAAAAACCCATAGATTTTTGTTTCCATACCTCACATTTTTTAATGTTGATGCTATCAGAAGAAAACTATATAAACAAATATAAGGTTGCAGGGGAAGAAGAGAAGTCATCCCCTCCTCACTTCATCTGGTGAAGGAATTCTTGAGTACTGACACTATTTGTAGAAGTCTAGAGAATTAAAAAAAGAAAGCTAGCCTGCAAAACTGCAAATAGAAAAGCCTCAGGTGTCACATAATACTTGTGACAGAGGAAGCAGGGCCATACATGTGTGATACTCAAACTACTAGTGGAACAGTAGCATTTTTAGGACTTCACTTAAGTAACATATGGAAGACTTTAAATTTCTATTTATATTGAATGCATCCAGCCAACATAGCCAGGGAGGGAAACCCAGAGAAGTAACCTTGGGAGTATGATTTGGGCCCCATTTATTACAGAGGTGATGAACTGAACTTTTCTGTCTCCAAAAACAGTGAGTGGAATTGCAGAAGGTACTATAGCAGGCAGGAAAAATGGATCTCTACAATCCCTGTTTGTCTGTCTGTTGTTAAAACTAAAGAAGCATGTATCAGTTTTATCAGTTATTTTCTGATCATAATCCCTAAATGAGATGTTTGTGGGCATTTGTACCACATAGCCCCACATGCAAATTCCATAAGAATTTCAGCAGGACCTCAGCTACTCAGGGCAGCCGCAGCTTAATGATGACTGATACAAAATAAGAAAAAAAACCTCTTCTAGATGCCAAAGCACTTTTGCAGCTTGAGTTTCTAAAATAAGGTTTCATCATTGTGTAAAGTACCAGGCAATAACAATTTTGCTGGTCTTATGAGAAGGCAGAGATCTTTCTTTGCACATTTATTAAACTGTGTGCCACACCTTCTTCCTTGTACAATTCCTAATTCAAAGGTAACTGCTTCAAATTTAATGGTTTTGCCTCTCCATGTTATATAGTCATTATATTCTGATATGTGACCTTAAATAGAACTTCTAGACAGATACTCTGAAAACGACTAAACTGATTTGTCAGCTCTGAATTTGTGAACACTCCTACTCCATACATTTATAGTTCTCAATTTTCTCTTTCATTTATGCCCCTACTGCTTTAGAAGTCCTGCTTCTTCCTTTAAGATTATCTGAGAGTGGCAGCTGAGGAGACAGGACCTGAGCTCTTAATCACCTTCTGTATGGTGTACCCACCCTCCATGCTAGCAGCTGCTGCCCTCAGCTGCAGTCACTGCCAAGTTTCCTCTTCTGTCCCAGTCACAGGCAGGTGGATGGGAGATGGGATCAGTAGATGCTGTCCAAACTGGCCCCACGACAGCAGGCAGGGAGGCTCCATGTGAGCCCTGCTTTCCTCAGTGCTCAGCAGCAGAGAGGGGAAGACAGCATCAGGATCACAATGCTGCAACTGCTCTGAGCTCCCAGTCAGGCCCAAACTCACGTCTATTCTCACATATCTTGGGATTATTTTTTTCAAGTATTGAAGGTGTTGTCTTTACTGATGTAATATAAATCTGCAGAGTACCAGGGCTGTTTTCTGAAGCAAAGACCTAACAAACATCTACCTAAAGTCTTGCCTTTTGAGGACAATTTCCACACTGAAACTCAAGTTCCATGATATTATTTTCCTAGCACTAGACACAGGGTAAGACCTTCCATCCCCATCACTCCTTTCTGATTTACGCAGCAGATTTAGCATTTTCGTGGAAAGGATTCTCTGGCAGTACTGTTAATAAAACCTGTTAAAAGAGTCAAACAAAACAGGTTGGGTGAGCAAGGAAGGAGTAATTTTTTTTTTTTTTACTTTCTAAATTGATCATTTAGCAAGCTGGGTACTACCAAAGAGTTGAATCAGCCCATTTGAGGGAACTAATACCATCTCAGAAGTGATGATGAAAAAGGTTTTGGAACTTCTTAAACTAGGTGAGTCACCAAAAGAGTTGCAACATGGATCTGCAGTTTCTTTAATGCTTCTGTAATACAGAAGGAAACAGTGTCTCAGACAAAAATCATGGATAAAACAGTAATTTATATTCATAGGGTTTTATTATGTCTTTGTAGATGTGTGTCAGTCAATCACTGATCCCTATAAATTACATTTCAAAAAGCAGTTGGGCATGCAAATAGGTTCTCTAAGGGGAACTAGTAGCACAGCTTACAGATGGCATTAAGTGAAGCAAGTAAGGAAACTATTATTAAAGAAATCACTACTTTTTAACAGCAATATTATCCACCTCTACATGCACAGATGTGTTAGATTGCTGTGGCTGAGAGCTGCAAAAAATGCAAAAAAAGTAAATTGAACGCTTTCTATTTTGAGATTTAAATGTACATATTCTTGCAGCAGAATGACATCTTCTCCCAGAAGTCTGAAAACGCCTTCTGCTTATTCTGCTGGGTATACCATGGGATTAACCTGAACAATCCCATAAAAACACTAAAACACTCTTATTTCCTGCCAAAAGGCAGTGTTATCAGTATATACTGGAGTGGAATTGCCCCTCTGCAGACCCCAAGTGGCAAGTGTACAGCTGCCTAACTTAGGCAGCCAGAGCTGGTTCAAACATCCTTTCCCTCACAGTACTGCTACCCTCTTAGGACCTGTACCTGGAAGTGGAGATTCTTTGTGATCATACTTCACAATCCTCTCCTTCAGCCAGAGAACATGTATGTTGTGCCTAACCTATGACAGTTCCCAGCCATCTTCATTCATGACATTACTTTTTACAGGTCATTTTTTTTTCGGGTGAGCCCAGATCACAACCTGGCTACCAAAAGAGGTCAGTTTTGTATGCAGCACAACACTGCTCACCCTGTGCTGTAAAAGCATGAGCTTTACACAGCAATAACCCTAAAAGACCACGACATGGCAAGCTGCTCTCTAAAGGTCTTTCATAATACAAAATATTTCTACGCACTTTTCTTCATCAGTATGTGATGAAGCAGTGGAGAAATCCCTGCAAGTTGAACTCAGGTGTCTGGCTTAGAAATACACTCGGTTGAAGTGCCAGAAAGTCCCTGAAGTCTAGAGAGGAAGAATCCCAGTAACAGCACGAATCACTTTGTACTGAAGCCCCAAACCCAGTAATACACAATGGGGTTTGTGGCATGATCTCACCAGCAGGGGAGAGGTAGTTATTAAGGCCTGAAGTTAAGATGTAACTTGAATAACTCTGGAGAGAGAGTGAGTATGTACAGTGCTTCTCAATGCTAACTGAACTAGAATTTAGGATTGGCATAAGTGACAGAATGGGAAGGCGTAACAGCAGCTATAAAATATTTTTCTTAGCTTCTCAATTATATGCAGTCCCTATAAGTAAAAAAAGTCTTCAGTTTTATCTCCTTACTTGCTCATGTCATTTTCTTACTCAAAAATTTTCTGAGGTCTTATCTTGCTACCCTTTCAATCCTTCTAAAATGCTGTTGCTATGTAGGTGCTGCACTGGGACCAGACTTTCAAAGTTGTTCCCTGCATTCTTAGTCCCATTTATTTCTTTGCTTTCTTTCTTGCCATCCATATTATGTATTATTCCATTCTTCAGTTTGGCTCTCTCCCTGATGGGATATCTTCATCTTGAATGTTTCTAAAGATTAATGCTTCTGTTGTGCTTTGTAATATGTTTTTGCTCCATGCCTGGACCTTCATTAGCATAATGGTAGGATAGATGCAGAAGGTGATTTAGTGCAGTGCTCTCAGTTCCTATTGTAAGGTCACAACTGGATTTCATTAGAGACTAAGAGTAAAGCTGCTGGCATACACTGTCATTGTTTGGTTCTTATTTAAGCTTTCGAAAACAAAAATTAGCATTTAAAATGCTGAAAAGTGTAAAATACTAAGCCCCTGGGCACCAGAAATATCCACAGAGTAGGACTCAAGGAAGGTCAGCCTTGCTGGTTTACCCTGGATTACCTTGGTATCAGCATTAGTGATACACCATGCTCAGGATTCTACCCACACAAAACTTTGTTGACGTTAGCAGCCAAGTAATTATGCTTTTGCACAGCAGTGTTACACTCAGACTGGATTTTCTCCAGCCATATCAGGGGCTGGCACTGAATCACTACCACAGGGTGGCCATTCCTGAGGAAATCTCTGTTCAACACATCAGTATGACCCCCATATCTAGAGGTGATGACACACGAGTGCTGAATCTTCCACTGACCTTAGAAGCTTTCAATTGACTTTTTTTTCTTTATTTCTTTCAGAATACCGGGGGTTTTCCTGGTAGAAAGGCAGTAAAAATAGTGCCTTAATAAAGATTGCTGGCTTCTATTTCAGGCTTTAATGTTGTAGTTACTTGTTTAATGACTTTGACTTATAACAAAGAGACTGGTAAAATATCTCATCCTTTTCCATGATCAGGTAGTAGCTCATTGAACTTATAAACCAAAACCAAATCATACAATGGCCTGGGTTAGAAGAGACCTTAGAGGTCTCATTCCAGCCCCGCTGTGTGGGCAAGGACACCTTCCACTAGGCCAGGCTGCTCAGGGGCTCATGCAACCTGGCCTTGGACAGTTCCAGGGATGGGGCATTCAAAACTTCTCTGGGCAACTTGTTCCACTGTCTCACCACCCTCACAGTACAGTTTCTTCCTAGTATCTAATCTAAACCTACTCTCTTTCATTTTAAAGCCATTGCCCCTTGTTGTATCACTACACACCCTTGTCAAAAGTCTCTGTCCATTGGCATCTCAATGATATTTAGGCAGCTCCCTGCTGCTTGAGAAGTCTATACTGCACCTTGCGGCACCAGGATGGAGAGACACTGTCCAAATATATCCTCATCATCCACCATGGAAGTGGATATGCAGCTGCTGCCATGAAGCAGACTGTCCTGATAGCAACATATATTATCCCCTCATTCTGAATTCTGGAGCTGGTGCTCCCTACCTCCTGCCCTAAGCATTGCACAGACTGGAAGGTCTGGTCCAGATTTTGCTGTTCACATGAGATTAAGCAAGCCGTGTAGCTATATATTCAAACCAGATGGAGTCCTCACTCCAAGACATAAGTTTGCATATAGCCATAATATAATTCACGAACTCTTGCTAGCATTCCGAAAACAGAGTTCTGAGTCTCAAGGATTACGCTCTAATCACAGCACTGTCCTGAGCACATGGGAGCAATTAAATATCTACATAGTAAGAACAAAGTGAGGGAGACAGCAAAGATGAGTTTTCCTAATGCTCAAGAGACTGAACAGACTGCAGAACACAACAGAAAGGAAAACAAGCTCTGACTGGAGAGACATGAGTCAGAGGCTGACTGCCCCTGAGCAAGGCACACAGATGACTGCTTTGCATTGCCTGTAATGTGGAAACACATGGTGTGCACCCAGGGCAGCTGCTGGCACACACTTCACTGCTGAAAAACATGTAAGGAGAACATAAAGTCCCCAGATGAAAACAATTCTCACATAACTGAACACAGGTCATTCCACTGCCTAATGCATCCTCTGTAACACACTGCCAACTGTTTAGTACACTACCCTTATTTTAAATGTTGGATTTTTTGGATTGTTTTTAAACAGAAAGGACTCCACTAGAAGTACAAGTTGAAGTACACACATCAGAAGGAACAGAAGTTTCATCCAGTGCAGCTTGCATACATCCATCATTTCTAGGGCACAGAAGAGTTAAATCTTCAACTTCTTTGCTTAGATATGCAAGCTGAGTGTAAAGGTTTGTAGGAAAAACTTGTATGTATTACTTTCTTTTTTTGCAGTAGTCAGTGGTCTACCAATTTTGTATTTTAGAACAAATCGTAGACCAGTTCTCCAATATGTACAGGTAATAAACTTTTTAAGATTTCAAGGATGATTCATTTCTATAGATATACTAGGAATACCATCATTTGCTTATTTCTAAATATATCTTAAACTCAGTTCAATGCAGTTATGTTAGCAAAGGACTTAACTAAATGGCAAAGGCTTCCATCAGAAACCTCAGCTCTCTGCCCTTCAGAGCCACACAGTTGATGAAAAGGCATTCTTTGGTATATCTGTGTAGAAATAAAACATTTGTTCCATCTTTTCAGTACTCAATCATGATCATCTTCATCTTCACTTCTAGTGAAGTGGAAAGACCTGGAAATGGGTTCTGCTGCCTTTTATGATGGTGCGAAAGAGTGATTTCATCTTATCTGAGTATCACCTATTACTTTCCCTAGCTTTATAGCTATCCTGAATCATTTTCTTCTATTCTGTGCTTTCACCAAAATTAGAGAAATTGAAATGCTTTGAAGGATCAAACTTAAACACACTTGCACTGACACTTGCAGTTACAAAGCTTGGAAAAACAACTTTTCTATCTATTTGGCACTCACAGAAAATTCTTTGTGTCAGGAAGTGGCACTAAAGCTTCTTTCCCTTCCTTCCCCCCTCCAGCTTTGTTGTCTTTCTGACGTACACTTAGTAACTCTTCAACAGTTGGAGAGGAAGAAAAAATATTGTTGCTTTTCATTACAAGGTCAAAAGCCCTACATTTCTCCTATTCTTTATAAGAGACTTGCAAGTAATTTTGTGACTGTAACTTTCTTTAGTTCAGTCATAACTCTGTTGCAGAAATGTTGCAAGAACCAGAATGGTTCCCACAGAAGATAGGAGAGGGATGGGGAAGAGAACCTGAGTGCTGAGGCTGTAGTTACCTCCCTCTAAGATATCCCATGCACTTCTTTTCATTTCACACACAGCTCCTTCTTAGATGTTAAACTAAACCCTACATCCAAAGCTTGTATGTTCTACTTTCTTTTACTATGACTTTTGAGAAGTTTCTGCCTCTATCCTGTCTTTGTTAGATGGGTTTCAGACCCACTCAGAAAATTATACGAAATGGTTATTGAACAGAAAAGGTGAAACATGATTAATATTCTGAACATGCAGTTAGCCAGAAAAATGGGAAAAGCAAGCTGTTTTCTTCTCTTACATCGAAGCAAGGAGAAAAAAAATCTATCAAGACTGAAAGACTGTGGCCTGTTTTGTCTAGGGATGGGAGAACTGAGAGGAAACATCAGAGTGGTCTTCAAAGAGAAGAAAGGCGTCTGCAATGACAAAAGGAATCTTTGATGCCATGACCTTTGCGTAAGAAGCAAATGTAATTGTATCAAATTACACAAGCTAGAAATTTAGGTTAGATATCAGAACAGACATTACAATAGCAAAGATAATTGAGCACTGAAGGAGACTATGAAATAACCACCATAGAAGATTTTAAGAAATAGTCTAGGACAAGAAACACATGGAAAGATGTGGCTACAACTGAACTGAGTAATGGACTAAATGCTCTCTTAAAGACCAATGCTTTTTAATAACTTGGTGATTCCCTATAGACTTACGGCCTATTCATGCCCTAAATTATTCCCTGGAAATAAAAATAAACACACAGGATTTATTAATCTGTATTTAATAACAAAACAAAAGATACTGAAATTTTTCCTCCTGATCAAAAACATAAGTGGGAAACCTTGATCCATGTTTTGCATCTGGAGGTATCAGCAAGCACCTTTCCACTGTCTGCTTACTCGTAGCAACTGCAGTGTTTTACACACTACTGCGTTCTTCTGGCACAAAGACCTACCACGTTTTTCAGAACATCTCATTTAGCTCAAAGTGGTCCAAATTTGTTCCTAGAATGGAAATTAGGTAATTGGCAGAGACAACAGTAGAACTGTCAACAATTTAGTCATTTTATTAATGACTATACAAGTGTTTCATCTCATATATTATGCAACTGTACTTATGACCACCTAACTTCAATGACACCAGAAGAGAAAGGACAGGTCAATACAATGGCAAAAGAAGAAAAACAAGCTCTTCCTTTAAACATGATCAAAAGATCTTGATTTCATGGTTGGGTTGCTGTTGTCTGTGAAGGGATCCTTATCATGCTGCAAGTTACATAAGCTAGCACTGGCAGCAGAAAACAGTGGACTAAAAAAAAATCTGAAAGAGAATTGCACAGCTTTCATGCACTGAGATTGCACAAAAAATTGTAGATAGAAAAAGCATTTTAGGAGAACAAAACCCCCTATATTCACAAGAACAACATGCAAATCTCTGGAATTCTTGTCTTGGTTCTCAGGCACGGCTTTCTAATGACTTGGTGTGCATTTTCAGGCTGGAACCGGAAAGCCAGCATTCAGAAGCTGTATCTCCTAAGTGCCCAGTTTGCTGGGCACACATCTGTCTGCATTTTGCATTGCTGAGGGACTCCTGGCCAGCATTAACACAGAGAAAAGCTCACCTGGCTACTTTTGAGACCAACAACAAAGTGTTTTTCTCTGGTAAAGGAGCTATAATTTTACCCAGCTGTAGAAAGGAGCATAGGATATTTTTGAGAGACTATCCCAGACTACGTGTTCTCTGGGTGACAGAGAAATGTGAGCAAGCCTTGGTGAAAATCCTGAACTGCCTTGCACAGATCACTTGACAGATTGAGAGGAACTACGCACAGCAGCCTCTGTAATTTCCTTCTTGACATTTTCCAGGGAAAAAAAATGATTTTATCAATGAAAGATCTTAGAATCTCTGCTGCATCTCCAACACACAGCCAAAAACACCAATATGAACTTGCCTGCACCTTCAAGAAATCTGAGTAAGTTCCCATGAGAAAAAACCCTCCAGCAACAGTGTCTGGAATGCTTTTGCCTTCCTACCTGCAAAGCAGCAGGAACAGTGGTGTGTGATTACGTGACTGTTTACACTGGGCTGTGGTCTTCCCAGCCAGGAGCACAGGTAAACACAGAAAAAAGGCCAAAGCTTGGATCAATTATGTCATATGTGATGGTCTCAAATGACTGTGACATACTGTGTATTATACATAACTGGATCAAAAAGAAATCTTTTTCCTCATTGTCCAGTATTTGGCTTCCACAGAAGTTCTCATTTTTCTTTCTAACAGCTGTGAAAAACAAAACAAACAAACAAACAAAAAAAACCACCCACTCTTTTTTTTACTGCCACACTTTACCTCTTCTTTTTACTTCAGAAATATCCTCCTAGGATGATGTATGCATTCTACTTTTAGCCAGTGTCTCTGCCATAGTGACATAGTGACATCGCATTTATTGAAAATGACAGTCTGACAGATGGTAGGGCAAACCCTTTAATCCTAGTTCTTGACAGTGTAGTATATTGTACATCTGATGCCAAAGAATGTTTTCCTCATCTATGCAAATACATGTGCTCCCTGAAGCCTTCAAACTCCTAAAGAAATGATGGAGGTGTTTCAGTTGCAAAAAGTACCATGCACCCTCAGATGGCCAATAAAACATCTTTGGTTTGATAGATATTACATGATACAGCACCTTACTAGCTGAAGAGTTAGAAAAGAAGAGGGGAAGAAAGATTTTGAGGAGAAGTTTTCAAAAAGTTCTTTCTGTGCAACCATCAGGACACAGCTGCTGACTGCAATAAGAGGCTACAGGAGATCATATTGCACATACAGGATAACCAGCAGATCAGGTCCAGTCAGCATGAGTTTGTGAAAGGCAGGTTCTGCTTGAGCAACCTGGTGTCCTTCTATGACAAGGTGACACGCTCAGTGGATGAGGAAAGGCTGTGAATGCTGTCTACCTGGACTTTAGTAAACCCTCTGACACCATTTCCCACATCATTCTCCTGGAGAAACTGCTCATGGCCTTGAAGGGTGCACTGTTGACCAGGTAAAAAACTGTCTGGATGGCCAGGCCCAGAGCTGGTGGTGAACGGAGTTACATTCCATTCACATTCCAGCTGGCAGCCAATCATGAGTGGTGTTCCCCAGGGCTCAGTATTGACACCAGTCCTGTTCAATATTTTTATTGATGATCTGGATGGGGGCCTCAAGGGCACCCTCAGTGAGTTCACAAATGACACCAAGTTGTGTGGGAGTGTTGATCTGCTGGAAGGCAGGAATTCTCCGAAGGCTGGATTGATGGGCTGAAACCAATTGTCTGAGGTTCCTCAAGGTAAGGAATGACTGAAAATCTGCAAGGAGCCACCATGTAACTTTAACACTGATACAATATTTTTTCAGACCACTGCGCACAGAAATGACACCCAACGCATGCAGGATGGGTTCTCTGTTTTGGAGGCAGTAGAACCATACTTTTTCTCCATATCACCTTGTCTGTATCTCTCTAGTGGTTCTCTCCCACAAGCCCATCTTCACTTTTCTGTTAGGTTCTCTAAGATTTTCTTTGTATTTCCAGCTTACACTGGTTTTCCACAGCATTTACCCTCAGTGTGTTCTTCTCAGCTGGCTTCTGTGTCAGGAATGTTTCCCATCTGCAGATAAACATGAAGGCAACCAAATTTTAATCTTCTAATAAAATTTTAACTTTATATAATGATATAAATTCTATACTATAAAATATAATATTTATTTATATAATAATATTTATAATTAGATTTTAATCTTATAGTTAAATGTTTTATAAGAATACAAGAACAGCTGTAATGGATAAAAGCAAAGGTCCATCTAGCCCAGGAAGTTCTATGATGGGAAGAGGAATTTAGCATTGTGGGTGCTACTTGTTTTGGAATTGGAAGCAGCTAAAAGGATGGAGGCAACTGTCCCTTATTCTTAGTCAAAGAGCATTTGACATATCTCCAGAATGAACAGAGAAGGTCTTCTTTAAGCAAGTGGCAAAAAGCCATCCATGTGATTTGTTCTCAGTACAGCCCTACCACACATCAGTGAATCAGTTATGAGCTGACTCCTTCCAACCGTTTGTGGCTTCTTGTTTGTGGATTCATGCCTTGCCTAAATTGAAATCAGCAGGAGCATCTACTCCTAGACATAATCTGGCTGTGTCAGTTGCCAACAGCAATTACAGGAACTCATGGGGAACATTGGCTGCAGGTTACTGAAACAGATGTCAATTGTAACAACACAGGCATGAGACTGAATTTCAGAGTGCAAGCAGCCCACGGTGCCATGTGCAAGCTCCAGCAGGTCCGGCCACAAGTCAGACCACCACCTAAAATCACAATTTGCAACCATCATTCATATTCAGAGCAAGCCTTACTTTCATCTGCCTCATGTGATCACAAACATATTGCAGTATTAAAATGCTTTTTTATTTCCTATTAAGGCTTTTTAACCTTTTCAGAGGTATGAAAAGTAGAAAGGTGGAGATGTGACAAGAAGCAATTAGAAACATAGGCTCATTACTATTGCAGGACAGTCATTCTAGGAATAAGGCTAATAAAATTTAGAGATTAATTGGAAGACTTTTTTTTTAATTTATTGAATTTTAAAGCAAATGCCAAGAAGTGTTTCTGAAAGTTTTTGCTATTATCACTCACAAATGTGCACCTTTTATAATTCACATCTCTGCTCTGCATAGGTGAAGAGAGGAAAACATTTTGAAAATGTCAAATATGCTTATCCAAGTAATCGGTACATGCCTGTCTGCCTCAGGACATACCTGTCCTCAGCCTGCCCCAGCTTGTTTTCTATTCAGTCTTATGGCCACAAGCAGAGTCCCCTGTCCTTCCAAGGTAAAAACCCCTAAGATGAGAGCAGGATCAACACAGTAGACTGAGTTTTACCACAGCTTACATTGCAGCACAAGTCAGGCCTGGGTCTACAAATTCTTCAAACACTTTACAAACCCACTGGTCATCCCAGCTCCCAGAGTATATCCTGTACTCTCTCAGAGCACCTCTTCTCCCCTAGGGAAAGCCACAGCAGGTAATATGTAGCCTGTTTTCTGCATTATCTAAACATCCCTGGGGAGTGCTAGGGCAGCCTGAAGAAAACAGGTCCCCACGTACTGGCTGCTGTCCCACTACACACACACACCAACTAATCTGAAATTTTGAAAGGAGTTCACCACTAACAGACAAAACATTCATATCACTGATACAAATTAACTGAAATGGGCCATTGTCATAAACATTGTCTATGAAAAAGACTAGTTTTATATGTAACTAGGCAAATTACTCACTGAAAATTGTCTTTAGCTTCTGCCTATATTGTTCAAACCAAGACTAGGAGAGGCCCTATCCTTCCTGCCAGAGGAGGACATCAAGCACTGAAAAGCATCAGCAGGGAAAGACTATGAGGGGAAGGTGGAGAGAGTGCGATGTTTAAGGATGGCACACTGAGCATGGAGAGGCAAACTCATAAAGTCTTAACCAAAGAGCAGTGACACCCTAACTCCCTGCTCAGGTGAGTTGTATCACACTTACATCCATGTCCATAGGGAGAGAGGTTACTCCTTTTGTCAAATTGTCTGCAGGTACAACTCCAAGTGTCGGGAAAGCTCAGCAAACAGTAGCCATCCTAAATATTTGCCCATGCTTTCCAGCTTTTTCTACTTCATGACTATTTGATTTGTCCCCCTGTGCTCCTGAAAGATGCAGGAAATGCTGGAGTGGTGGATACTTTCTGCCTGCTCTGCCTACCTAAGTCAGATCCTGGCTTAGGATTGCCCAAGTGCCTGCTAAAAACAACATTTAAAACCAAAGATAATGTCACCCACAAATGGATTTCCTTTCACAAACTGCACTAACTTTGAGGTGAATTAAGATATGCACATTTTTTCAAATTCTGTGCCAGTATTATCCCACCTGTAGAGTATGAATAGATTTTATAGGTTTTGAAGTAAATGGGTTGCATTTTGTCTATTTTTAGATCTTAAAAAAGGAATACATATTTGGAAAGCCTGACTCTGCAAGGACTTTGCTAAAGAAATACAGGATTTTAGGTGTTAGAGAGCCAGGGACAAATCTGGCCTCAGGTCTTTCACCTCCTCTGCTGCTGCTCACCACCCTCTTGGCTTAAGAGGTGGCAACAGAGATCTGACAAGTAAAATAAAATAAACCATTTTTCACACTCACACACACATATATAATATATCTACTTATATATGTTAAACCAATAGTTTGGTACAATAAAATATACTTTCTGGAGGCTTTGTCACGTCCAAATAGTCTCTCATCCCACGTTTTATCACATAACTTCCAAAAGCTAAGGCAGTTTTAAGACACATAAATACATTTCTAAAGGGAGTATTTAACTTTGTTACAATTTATGTCTCTCAAAGTTCAAAATTATACTAAAAAGTTGATGAGAATGATGAGTGCTTTCCAGTGCCAAAGTCTGAGGGAAGTTTTGACTGGTCCCAGGATAGGGGTAGAATGGGTGGGAACAGAAACACATCTGCATTCCTACAGGAGATCCCTAAGTCCTCCTATGAGCACAAAAAACACACCAAAAAAGCAGCCAATTATGCAGTACGAGAGAAGGGTTTGTAATGGGAGTCGCCTGGAGATCAGCTGTTGTGTCTCTGAAACAGGTACATACACAACCTCAAACGGCACAGTCAGCACAGAACAGCCCAACCTCTGGTGACAGGTAGCTCCTCTTGTTTGCAGGGACTACAAAGAAAGGCATTCTCCTCAGAGAAGAATTTGTTTAAGCCTTCTCTGTTTTCCCAGTTCTTTTCTAACATCCCCAGGCTGGGCAAGAACCATTATCTACCCTTTCAGGAAACAGTGAGCCAGGCAGAACCCACACTTCATCAGCTGCATGCTGCGATAATCATTTTTTAAGCCCTACTTGATAGTGGGCTGCTGCAGACAAGTGTGAGCAGACTGAAAAAGTCTCCAGTTAAAATGGTAGCACGCAAAATACCAAGTGAGTCCGGATAAACACCCATCAGCAGTTTGCTGTTCATTCTGCAAACCAGGAGTAAAAATACTTCTGATCTGCTCAAGCCATGTCTCAGCATAGACAGAGAGCATGGTCCCCACGGCAGAGGACACCAGCAGAGTTCCCAAAAATAAATTTCTATGTGGTGAAAGAAATTAGCTGTAAAAAGCCAATATATGAATCCCACTTTACTTGAGTCTTTTACATAGATATAGATATAGGTACTAATTTATCGCTGTTTTCAAGGAGTCAAAGATAATCCTAGGTGCTTGCTGGCAGCTGTTGGGACGCTGCGCGGGCCGCTGCTGCCACCTGGCGGCCGCGCCGCGCCATCGCCCGGCCCCAACAGCCACCCTGCCCAAACAGCGGCACCTGGGGAGTAAAAAAGGTTGAAAAAAACCAAACTCAAAGCTGGTATTTGAAATGTTTACTCAATACACCGATAATAGGTCCAAATTACATTTCTTGAATGTGCTTTATTACCTTGATCTCTCCAAGCTTTTCTAAAAAAAAAATAATAATGCAGAAGGCAAAGCCCATTGCATAAAAAAGCAACAATCTTAAATGGGATGCAACATTGTTTTCAAGCACTAATAAAAAGCACTTTACTATGACTTCTCTGGTTAGCTTCCAGCATCTGCAAATACCTAGCATGAAACTTTAAATCCTGGTTTAGTTTTGCTCAAACACAGTCAATTAAGAGTATTTTCATGAGCACTAAGGATGTGCGAAGTTTCTTGATACTCATATACCCAGAAACATGCCTAAGCACTCAGCTGACTGGCATGGAATGGCCTGGCTACAAAAACAGGGAAACTACTGCCCGTCTGCACAGTTGGAGTAGCATGGAATATCAAACACATCCTGTATATTTCTGTGTCCAGTCTGTCGTGTACTCTGAAATAAAAAGGCTTTAAAAGCAGCTGAGAGCACTATCAGAAATTTCTCTCAATACCCCAGCATACATCAAGAATACTCCACAGTGCAGGGGCACAGCCAACCATCGTAAGTGCGCCCATATCTATGAGGCAGCTGACACATCAGTAGAAGTGATCTGGAGGGAATGTAGCAGGCACCTCTGCCTGCTTGTTCTGGCAGAGACACTTATGGAGAAATATCCTGGCATTTCAGGTGCACACAAAAATGATCAGCATCAGGTCTCTCTACGTGGCAAAATGAAGTAGTAGCAAGTAGCAAACTCCCACACTGAGCCCCTACTCAAGAACTGAAGAGTTCACCAGCAGAAAGGTAACAGGGTGATGGTACAATAAATACGCTCTGCATCACATTTATTATTTACTCTATAGTGACCAACTCTAACATTCAGAACCAGCTGGCACTGAGTGACTGTTTCGGTACAGACTCCACCAGAATCCAAGTAGGAAGCACCTACAAAAAAAAAAAAAAGGAAGCATTGCAAGAACAAAAATGGAAAACAAAGCATAGGGTACTTATATGTTATTGTGTAGAGCTTCACAAATCTTCACAGCCTTGCCTGTGAAAATTAAGATGGTGCTAAATATTAGCTAGATGCTTCATTTGTGTCTCTGCTGACAGTCCTGGCATCACAGAATCTCACATTTCCTATTCCACGGGAAAATGGTTCCACTGGGATTGTTGCATAAAACATAAATCCAAAAGACATCGCATGCCATGTACCCCCAGCTCAGAGAAACGTGGTGAGATCTAACCAGGGAAGTTTTGAAGAAAGTTGGGACAAGTGCAGGGATGTAATGCACATGTGAAACTACCTTCAGTCTTTGTGAGAAATAAGCAAAGCTGCCAAGTGGATTTGGTCCCCTCAGGCTTATGTCCAGGGTGAAATTATGAGAAATTCAGTCTGCTTTAGTGGCAGGAAAAGAGCAGTCTATTGACCCTGTGGCATTAAATGAAATACCAGGGGTAACAACCACTGTCTTCACATTCTTTCAGAGTTCTGAAAATTAGGGAAAAAAGATTCTTCACTGCAGTTTTTCCCGTTCTCCCCACACAGGTATCACCCTCTAAAAGGTCTCAGTTGCTGTTATTTTGTAACCTTATGCTTGATTGCACAGGTGTTAAACAGCAGAATTGTGGTGGGTTGACCCTGGCTGGACACTGGGTGCTGACCAAGCCGGTCGACCACTCCCCTCCTCAGCAGGATGGTGTGGGAGAAAATAAGATGGACAAAAAACCCTCATGGATCAAGATAAAGAAAAGGCTGCACGTGGAAGCAAATGAAAACACAAGATTTATTCACTGCTTCCCATCAGCAGGCAATGCCCAGCTATTTCCCAGGAAGCAGGGCTTCAGTGGGTGCACCAGTTGCTTTGGAAGACAACCACTGTAATAACAAATGCCTGGCTCTCTCCTCCCCACCCCCTTCCCTCTCCAACCTTCCCTTAAATGTTGTATCTGAGCAGATGTCTTATGGAGTGTCTTTTGGTCAGTGGGTCAGCTGTCCTGGCTGTGTCCCCTCCCAAGATCTTGCCCACCCTCAGCCTCCTGGCCAGGGGGAATGCTGGAGAGACAGCCTTGATGCTATGGAGGGCTACTCAACAGCAGCCAAAACTCCGGAGTGTTATTGACACCTCTCCAGCTATGAATGCAAAGCACAGCACTGTGAGAGATGCTATGGGAAAATTACCCCACCTCAGCCAGACTAAATAAAAGTGTTTAATTCAGCAAGGTAATAAGAGTGAGTCTTTCTTTTAAAGTCTTTTCATCAATTACTTGCTTCTCAATCTCTACATTTAATGCCTTGGCAAAAATTTTCATTGCAACCTTTTTGTTTTGTTCTCAGAGTCTTTCCTACATGTCAACACCCATTTGAGTAATTTTCACTCATAGCTTTGTGCAGGATCCTTTGTTCTTCCAACTAAATCAGAGAGAATCTGAAGGAACAGCTACCTTGTTAAAAGTCTGGATTCAGCTGAAGCTGAGGTGGTCCTCCTCAACTCAATGTAGTTTGGGTACAATTGAAGTACATAGAGTTTAAATTCAGTTACTTAAACATAGGTTTAAAAAAAAGCAGCACAAAAGCCATCTCATCATAGTAGATGTATACAAATCAGATCACCATGAGTAAATTAATACTTAAAAGAAAGGGCTATTTAGAAAATAAAAGAAAAAAAATCACAGAAAGACTGTTTCCAAAAGCAACAGATACTTATACTCACATAAATACATGTGAGACTTTGAAATCTCTAGTTATGCTACTCATTGAAATGCAATAAGGAACTAAGATTTTTTTTTTTAGCAGCATCTTGATTAGTTGTTAGCAACAACATTCAGTGCATATAGAGCATTTTTCATCTGCTACTAATTAGAAAGGAAAATCTGAAGAATTACTTGGAAAATCATACCCCAAGTATTAGCATACTAACAAGGAGAGTAAGAATTGAGTATGTTTATCTCATAGAAGCATTGGATAACATTGTCAAGTTTACTAAAAGGCAACAGACAAGCTGCTGTTCCAAACTTAGAGGCAGTGGGAAAAAGGGCAAGTTCCACTGAGTGTGGAACAGTACATCACATATTCTCAAACCTCCTGGAGAATATACAACAAGGAGGAGTCTATTACCTGAATTTTAAGAGTTTTGCTGTAGTTTTCTATTCTGATGGGAAAAAAAAGAATTTTCAAGTTGTGGAAATCAACACAGTTTTTGGGGGAGAGATGTGATTTCAGGTCTGTAGGTACTTAGATGTGTAGTAGTACCAAACAAATGTGTTAACTAGTCTGCTGTATGCAAAAATAGTTTACCACTGAGGTGTTACACATGGTCTACAGAGGTAGGAAAAAAACCAGAAATGGAATCTAGAGGGAAAACTTAGATTGTTACATAGGATCTGAAAATCACTTCCACTGCAAGTATACTCCGAAAGAATGAGAGCAGCACAGGCTCAGAGCATGACTCAAGAAATGGTGCAAAACACTATTCTTTAGGACCTGGTAAAATTTCTGAGATAAAAGATTTTATCAGAAGAACATGCATGAATTTAAATTGTTTATATCAGAAAGTTAAACCCAAATGAAAGGCAGGTTTTGAAACAAAAGGTATTTTTATTGGTTGCCTGCTAAGCTCCAGAGACCTCAGAAAGACATATTTTCCCTTACAAGCTTGCAAACACACCTTTCATGCCCTTGGCAAAGTATTTCTCAATCTTTCTAAACCTTGCTAGATAGGCTCATGGAATCACAGAGTATACTGAGTTGGAAGGGAGCTGCAAGGATGGGTCTTAAGGGAATGACCTATATGGGGATCAAACCCACACTAAGACCTTGGCATTATTAGCATCATGTTCTAACAAACTGAACTAAACTCAGTCTTGCAAAAAAAAAAGTATCGTTATGCTCATGTATGACCCCAGATTTCTTCTTTTTTTTTTTAAATACACACTCCCCTTTATTAGCTTTCCTTCTTTTACAGTACCTTCAATCAGGTTTTTCCTCAGACAATTATGCTCCTGCCCAGTAAATAGATTTATCCTGATCTTCTATTATGGTACGGCCTCAGTGAAGCCTACAGTATATGCACACACAAATATTCAGAATTATGTTGCTTGCTCACCTCTATACTCCAGTTTCCCTATTCCATTCTGAACCACCACCCTTTCAGACCATTAGCCTTTTCCCCACAACAAGATCTATCACCCCACAGCTGTTTAATTATAGCTTAACTAAGGCTATGGAATTACTTGACTGCTTTTAAAGCAAAAAGAGAATCACAGAATTGTCAGGGTTGGAAGGGACCTCTGGAGATCATCTGATCCAACCCCCCCTGCTGAGGCAAGGGTCACCTGGAGCAGGTTATACAGGAATATGTCCAGGTGGGTTTTTTGTCTCCAGAGAGGGGAAACTTCATGACCTCCCTGGGCAGCCTGTTCCACTGCTCGGCCACCCTCAAGGTAAAAAAGTTCTTCATGTCAAGTTTTAGTTGATGGCTGCTAATCCTTGTACTTCTGCTGGGCACCACCAAAAAGGATCTGGCACCATCCTCTGACGCTTGCCTTTGAGATATTTATATGCACTGATGAGACCCCCTCCCAGTCGTCTGCAGATTAAGCAGGTCCAGCTCCTGCAGTCTCTTCTCATAAGAGAGATGCTCCAGACCTCTCATCATCTTTGTGGCCTCTGCTGGACCCTCTCCAGTAGCTCCTTGCCTTTCTTGCACTGTGGAGCCCAAAACTGGTCACAGCACTCCAGATGTGGCCTCACCAGGGCTGAGTAGAGGGGCAGCACCTCGCCTCTCGACCACTCTGTTCCTGATGCACGCCCAGGATACCACTGGCCACAAGGGCACCGCCGGGTCAGTCTGTGATTCACCAAGACGATGATGCTTCACCTCATTAATTTTTTCCAGTAACTACGCACGGCTTCTTTTTGCAGCTGCATCATGTAAACAATTAAGTTATAGAGGAACCTTTTTCCATTAATATCTCAATGTCTCCGCAGCAGAGGGGCTCTAAGAGAAGGGAAGGCTCGCGTACAGCCGCGCTCTAGGCAGCTGCCGGGGCCGGCCGAGCGCTCCCTGGCCCCGGCCTGTCCCGGACCCACGCCCGGAAATGACAATGGGAAGCGGAGCCCATTTCCCGTCCTCGCCTGGCGCTTCCGGGTCGTGTGCCGGGTTCCGCTGGAGGCGGCGGGGCGGGAGCTGTGGGGCGGGCGGCGGTCCCCGTCCTCCTTCTCCTCCTCCTCTTCTTCATCTTTCTCGTCGTCGTCCTGGTGCCGCTCGTGGCCGCCGCGGCTGTCCCGGGTGAGCGGGGCCGGGCAGGGCGCGCCGTCGCCGGCCGTGCGGGTGCCCGCAGGGGGGTAACGGGAGGCCGCGGGGCCCGGGGCTGCTGTGCCGGCGGGGCTCTACCGGTGTAGGTTTATCACCCCCCTCACCGCCGAAGAAAACCAAAAAAAGTGCCCTTTTTAGCCGAAAATCCGCGGTGGTCCTGGTGCTGTCCGTGGGTCCCTGCTCTTGGAAAGCATCCCTGTGTTCCCAGCGTAAAACTGCTGGGATTTTATAAGGCCGCCCTAAAGCCACGGAGCCTATTCCTGCTGGCCTGCTTTTCCTCCTCGGGGATGTGTGTTAGCTCTTTTGGGTATGTGTGGAATAGCGTTTCCTCGGCAAAGGTGAGTTTGACTTGTCACGGCTCAGCTGTCCAGGGAGAGGGAGCGGCACAGGCAGCACACGGTGATGATCACTTTCTTGTTAAGTGGGACAAACATGTTAAGTACTTTAACTCATATTTGTTTTGAAAGCAGCCTCTCATTTTTGGTCAGCTAAGAGTAGTGTGGTTTGTCACATAGGTGGCCCTTGGCTTCTGGCAGCTGTGTTGTGTTCTGGCTAATGCCGAGCACATCCAGACCGGGGATGAGAAGAATAACACAACCCAAACTGGTGAAAAAACCTCAGTCTTTTGGGACAGCTGACTCTGTTAAACAGAAATTCATGGAAAAATGAGTTTCTCTTAAACGCAAGAGATGCTTGTATACTTCTAGCAACTAAGCTTGTTTTCTGGATATTAAAACTAAAAGTTGCTACAATTGCACTCAAAATAATGCCTTTTGAATTTGTTTCTTTGTGGCAAAGAAAAAATGTGATCTTGTATTTTTCTCCTGTGAATTGTAAACATTTCAAATATCTCTAATGCTTTAACGTGTTTTTATAGATTAATAAGTTTACTGAAGCATTGTTAAGGAGCTAGAATGGGAGTGAAAGGAGTCTTAATTAATTAGTTCCAATTAGGTATTTTGACTATAGAAACATGGGATTACTCTGGGTCTTGTTTTTGAAGTTTTAGGCATTCAGCTCATCATATGAAACAGGAAATAATCTTGTTATTTAAGTATTTCCTCTTTTGTAATGGTAACACTTGACCAAAATATTGAAGTTCAAAATGGCTTGTTCTCATCTTGTTTAAGCTTTTTCCTGTTAATTGCTTTAAATTAGTCTGTGGATTTTAATAAATATTTTGACTGTAACCTATCATTTGGATTCTGTAGCTTTTCTTTTGATTATCAGGCTTGAAGGACTGCAAGAGTGTGGTATGCTAATGCAAGTCGTTGGTATGAAAAATGACTTTTTATCTCCTCTGTAATCTAAGAGTTTTACAACTACTCATGTGGTGCTTATTTTTAAAACTTCAACATTTTCTCCAGGTTTAAGTTTGTTTTATCATACAAGTTCCTCACTGCCATAATGAGGCTAGTAATTCTTGAAGATTATGATCAGGCTAGTGAATGGGCAGCCAAGTACATCTGTAATCGTATTATCCAGTTCAAGCCAAGTCAAGGAAGATATTTCACGCTTGGTCTACCAACAGGCAAGTTTTATTCTAAGTCTTTGTAAATATCTAAGCCTAGAACAATGATTGTATCACTGCTAGTAGATACAGTATTTAAAATAACATAAGTATTATTTTTAGTAATATTCTTTTTTTTTAAATATAGATTTGATTTCTGTGAAAAGTTGTGACAGTTTGAGAAACTGATTAACTACTAAATGAGAAACAGCATATTGCTTGTATGCTGAAAAGCATTCTAGCAAAAATTGACTGTAAAGACATTTAAATACACTGAAAATGTTGTGTGAATACACAGAACAGTAGAAAAATTTTATTTAACAGGGAGTACACCTTTGGGATGCTACAAAAAGCTGATAGAATATCACAAAAATGGAGATCTCTCTTTCAAATATGTAAAGACTTTCAACATGGATGAGTATGTAGGTAAGATGTGCTATTATTTGAGAACATACTGTACTGTTATTTTCTCCTTATAAAAACTATTAAATACTTTGTCGAAGTACCAGGTTAGTCTAGTATGTTTGTACTCCTATATTAGACAGCTGTCCAAGCATTTTTCTCTATTCCTTTATCTACAAAAATGTAAAAATAAACACAGGGCTAAATTCAGTGTTTCACAGTACTTCTGTCGAAATTACATTGTCATGTGTCATGTAATATTGGGACTGCATTTCTGTTGAAGACTTTACACTCTGGGATAAGATGTATGTGGAGGAAATGTAAACCAGTTACCTTGTATGTGCCAACAGGAAACCTTTCTTCTTGATATAGTTTCAAATCTTGCTTTATTTGACTCAGGTTTGCCTTGCATGCTTTACATTAGTTACATACAGACTAGAATTAAGGCTGTTTGGTTAAATCTCATCATATGGTAATTTCACTCTAAATGATTTCAGGACTTCCCAGAAATCATCCAGAGAGCTATCACTCCTATATGTGGAATAACTTCTTTAAGCATATTGACATAGATCCGAATAATGCTCATATCCTTGATGGGAATGCACCAGACTTACAGGCGGAATGTGATGCATTTGAAAAGAAAATTGAAGAAGCAGGGGGGATTGATCTGTTTGTTGGAGGTATGAGGAAATGTTCTATGGTTAGTTACAATTCAAGCATGTACACAAATTCCTTAATCACTATTTTCATAACTTGACTGAAACCCAGATTTTTCAATTATTGTGTAAGAAAGTTCTGTGACTAACAAAGAATCAGTATAAATACCAAAACAGAATGGTTGGTGTCCAAGTTTCTAATTACTTAAGTAAGTTTTTATTGAAAATGGGGAACCAAAAGGAAAGGATGAGTCCTTTTTTTATTCATTTGTAATGTTTGAGGATATGTGTTGACTCTCAGGTCTGGAATGATTTATTTTTTTTAACTTTGAAAAGGCATTGGTCCAGATGGCCACATTGCATTCAATGAACCCGGATCAAGTTTATCTTCAAGAACAAGATTAAAGACTTTAGCAATGGACACCATTTTGGCAAATGCTAAATACTTTGATGGAGACTTATCTAAAGTACCAACTATGGCGCTAACAGTTGGTGTGGGTACAGTGATGGATGCTAGAGAAGTAAGAACTCATTTAGTTCTAGTTGCATGTGTGTTTTCAAGATTAGTTGGTATTGATACTGGGATTGGAAGTAAAGAGACTTTTGTTTTGCAGGTGATGATTCTTATAACAGGTGCACACAAGGCTTTTGCATTGTACAAAGCAATTGAAGAAGGAGTCAATCATATGTGGACAGTGTCTGCTTTCCAGCAACACCCTCGCACTATCTTCGTGTGTGATGAAGATGCTACTTTAGAACTAAGAGTTAAAACTGTGAAGTACTTTAAAGGTGAGCACTGAATCAGAGGTTATATGTGTTTACGCAAAACCGACAGCTTTGAAATTACATTGTTTTAAGTCTGAGCCTTCCAACACTTTGCAGTCACTAATATATATAGTCAAAATATTAAATACCAACTTATTTCTTGTGTTTGGAAAATTGCCAGGAGGCATAACTTCTGCTACCTACATTCCAGACAAATCTACTTGGGAAGAGTATTTCCTTTGCTTCCAGTTTGAAACAATAGTTTAGTAATCTTTAACTTCAAATAGCAGCAATCTGGCCTTCCAGAATACAGGTCTTAAGTATACTGGAAAGTTTTGCTTAAAATAATCTCAATACATTTATTAATCCTGATACATTTCCATGCTGCTTTTGCTATGTGCTGTAATGTGATGCCTAGTAAACTGTGATACAGACTTTGAGGCCACCTGAAGACATTTTTCATGTGCAATTAGCATAACAATCTATACTGACTTGGAAAACATTGCACCCTTTTACTGTGTTTTTCATATTTGTAGGTGGTATATTGGGGCAAACTTAAAGTAAGTCAGGATATTTGATAGTAATTGAGACTTCCTAGACTGAATTTTGTTTCACTGAGACAGTAGAAGCTGAGAAAAGCAGTTTTCTCCTGACTATTAGCACAGCACGTGCAATTGTGTGACTCAGTCATCTTTCTCACTAGCACGGGTACCTGTAGTAGCTGTCATATCAGAGATCAAGATTGTAATTTATTAGGTTCTTTTTTAGAGCATTGTATCACCAGTGCTCAAATATGTATTAGATTGTAATTTGGACATTTTTGTGATTTTTATCCTGGTACCTCTTGTGGCCAGCTTGGTAATTTTGGATTTTTCAGTATGCTGTTCTCTGATATGTATTTGTGGGGTAGGGGGGAGGGTTAGTCTTTTCCTGTATCACACTGCTAGATAGTACTTACTGTTGTTTTCAAAGATAAACTTCTCTAACTGTTTGGATAAGTTTTAAATGTTATCCTGTATTTTATAGAGGCTTTGCTTGGGAAATACAAACCTAATGTAGAATCACTAGGTATAAATGACACTGAACATTGCTTTAAAAAACATCAAGGGCTACAATTTATGAATGTGTGCTATTGTGTCACTAATTACCCTGTAATACACAGCAATAGAATTCTTAAAAATGTGGTTTAATTTAAACTTGATTAATTTTACCTACTCTGAACTCAGTGAGATTTTTTCCCCTTGTAAGATGGAGGAGAAATCAGTGTGGGTCAAATTTGGAATTATTTATGAATCTTGATCTTCAGGTTAGACTTCTTAGGGAAGCTAGGTAGTTCTTAATACTTCTGTTTCTGGTAGTGATTTATGGAGATTTTTCACTACTTAAAAATTTCAGTATGAAACTGCAAATTTTTTTTGTTTTATAATCAAGTACCACACTGGCTGGTAAACAGATTACCTAACTTTCTGAAAACCTATTATAGGCTGAAATTATCAGGTGTGCTTATGGTCTTACAATAAAAGGGAAAATAACTTTCTTGAAGAATGAAACAGAAAATGAATACTAATTTGTCTGCAGATAAGTTAGTTCAGGATAGTTTTTTCCATACTTATGCATGCTCCTCTTAAAACTGTGTGCAGAGATCTGTTTATTCAAAGCATACTTGAATATACAGTGGGACTTATCTTTGAAATAATTGTTTTGGCATCTATCAAGTCTGGTGCATTCCTTTAAAAATCTTTTGTTTCCCACTGTTTTTCCTGTAATACTTTCACTAACAGGATTTAAATATTCTTCATTAAGTATGAGAGAAGCAATACTTTGTAACCATTTTTCATGCATCTAGGAAGTGGATAATTATTTCCTTTTAATTTCCCCTTTTTAGAAGAGGAAAATATTGGTAGGAAGTTAAATGTTTTAAAGCTCAAAACGTGTTTCTAGTTTGAGTATTGTATGCAGCTCTTACTCTTTCTGGACAAATGACTTCCGTCAAATGTATACTTAACTTTTTGTCACTGTTAAACTGAAAAGTATTAGACTTGATCTAACATCTGTATTTTATATTAAATAATCACATAGTAATTAGTAATAGATGCTGCATAAGATGCCTTTTTTTGTGGTCACCTACTGTAATGACCTTAGATTGTATAGTTAACTCAAATTCCACGTTGCTGCAGTGACATTAAGGTTGCCACCAGCTGCATTATGTAGCAAAGGTATTTGAATATTCTTTGCCATAGATAATCACTAAAATACGTAGTACTGCGAGATTTCTTTCATGGTTTTTAAGAAAATTGCTTTTTATGTTGCATATTTTAATTTTAGAAGTTAAATCTTTAGTTCAATACTAAAATGGACTTTCACTTTGCGGATTGTGAACGCAGATTATTACTCTTATTAGTCCTTAAGGTGAAATGAGGTTAAAAAGCTGCCAGTGATCCAATGTCATATATACCCAGATGTAGGTAACATTTTTACTAAGTTACAGCAAAGTTAAGAAGAAAGCATCTTTTTTATTAGTTGCACTGCAGCATTTTCCAGAATTAAAGTAGTTGAAGAGGCAGAAAAATAACCCCCCTGATCATAGCTATGGAGAACTTGTATATGACAAAAAAAAGCCCACTAGAACAGAAAATGGTTGAACTGCTGAAATTGAGTCTGCACTAAGAGTCTAGAGAATTTAATTTGATATTGCCTGTCTAGGACCACAAGTACACAGTTATTACAAAGACAGTATTACCACAATGCCAGAACATTGCAAAAGAACTCAAGCTGTAAACATCTCACTAGGTGTGCATCTGATTTTTATGGCAAATTGTGGTGTGAGGAAATTATGTTGCTGTTACCCAGTTTTAAATACACAAAAAAAAGATGTGTTCAGTTCATTTGGAAGTATTCCAGATGTCCTTTCTGGGTTGGCTATCAGAGAACTGTCTGGTCCCTACTCAGCTGATACTATGTCATTAGTATGCAAGTGATACAGGAATATATCTGCTGTCTCTGATTCTGAACTACTTTAAATAACCATTTTTGTTCTCCTCAATGAACTATTTAAAATGTATACTTTGAAGCAAATTCCAAATAAAAATGTGGATAGAAGGACATGTTAACAAAGAATAACTAATGTAAAGCTGGCATTGTTGCTTTCCCCCTAAGGTTTAATGCATGTGCACAATAAGCTTGTGGACCCACTGTACAGTATGAAAGAAAACTGAAAGAAGAATGAAGACGAACTCCATGTGGGTCAGCAGCAACAGTTTTAGGTAGCAGATGAGTTCACTGCTATGCAATATGCTGAAAACTGTTTAAAATGGGAAATCCTAGGTACTGTATTGTTAAAAAGGTCCAATATCTGTACATTCACATTCCATCTATTTGCTGGGTTGTGCATTTTGCTTTAACATTTGGAGCTCTGCTGTTGGATGGTACATCACTAAATGGAACAGAACAAACTTGGGAGAGACTACGTGTTATGTAGAGGGGAAAAGCAGAGCAGTTACTCTAGCACAGCAATGTATTGCATCTGCCTCGTGTTAGAGATGATGACACTTCATTTCTCAGAATTTTAATTTTTGGCTTGGTTAGTGTAACTACATTTTGCGTTTGTGTCTCTAGGCAGAATGGTTTTGGCCTTTGTTAATACTATGGACTTGTAATAGTTGTACAATTTCTACTATGAAATGTTCTGTTTACATATATCTAATGTACACTGAGCTTTTGCACTTGGTTGCCTTAAATTTGTCTTAAACAGTTTGTGGGCATCTCAAGTCCTGCTGTATAGTTCAGGCAAATGAAGATACAAAAACAGTGCCTAAAAATGCACCAAATTCTTGAAAGTTACAACTTGCTCCATGGATAAAAATATTAAACTTCTACCACAGCACTTTTTCCTCTCATGTATTTCAAATTACTTTAGGATTTTTATATTTTTGGTAATCAAGCTTTATAAATACAGAAAAATCTCAGCATTCCTTCCTGGAGGTACCTGGTCAATTATATAACTGATGTTACAATTAAATGCCTGAAAAGAGGTTAATTTACAGGACTATAATGTCTGCAAATGATCATTTAAAGCCAACTGTTAATCACTTTTTCATTGTATCATTATAAACATTGAGCTGTTACAAGGAATGTTATTTCTACTTTGAATATAAGTAAAACTTAAATATAAATCTCTTAATTTCAGAATCGTTTCATTTCTAATATAAATTGTCATGAGTAAATACCTCAGAAATTCAGGGAGTGATTAGGCACCAAAGGAGAAAGATCAGAGTTAACTGATGAAGACTTTTTTTGGGAAAGCCCTTGTGTAAAATACTCACAGCAAGAAAGTGCAATTAAGTGTAACATTAACATTAAATGACAGGCATGTAGTCTTTATTATAAATCACATTATCTCCTCAGGGATATGGTAGAGCCATATCTGGGCTCACCTTCCTCATAAATGGTCCCTCATAAAGGGTCCTTTAAAATCTGGACTGTTCTCTGATGCATGGAAAAGCATGGAAGAGTCTATCTTACAGCAGCATAGGAAGCCAGGCCTAGTGTTTCATTTCTCAACAGTACATTGAACATCCACACATTTAAAACAGGCTTTCAGCTTTAAGGCTCAGTTTATGCACCTGTATTTTTGAAGCATAATGCAATATTGTATGGAAAAATGTTGAGAAGACTGTCTTTCGGGAGAACGCTGTTACAGGTAGTGTATGACTCAAAATGCAGTGGTAAGTTTGCCATTCTTAGCTTTTACAGCTAAGCATGTTTATAAACAATTCTATTACAAAAAGCATGAAACTAAAAGTAGTAATGAATTGAATCATGCTTTTACCTTAATGATTATCTTTCATGTGGCAAAATGGAGAATTCTATTGAAACAATATTGTTCTTTATTCCAGCACACCTTTCAAGTGCTTTACCCACCAAAGCCTTTTGTGTTCTCAAGACATGAGAGACCACAGATTTAGTATCTTTTCTCCCTTTTTAACTATGGGACTTTCTGTGAAACACAATCCAGTTTAAATACTGGTACAGCAGAACCTGTCTGTCCTTGAGTAGGTCTGGGACTGTTTCTGCCTCTTTCCATGAACAGTTTTTGGTTGTTCTCCGGCTTGTTTCTCTTGTTAAACTATTTTTTTTAATTTATGAGTGCTATAGGATGTAATTTTTAAGTACTACCACACTGTTTCCATTATTTCATTCCTTAAGACACTTCCAATAATTTTCTGAAATCAGTTCTTCAGGAGAGTACCTTCCAAACTTGTCAACTACTAAGAGCAAGTCAGCCCTTTTAAGTTGCATAAAGTTTAACCTGTTACTCTGCAGTAACGGCAAAGCAAGCATTTTCAAGTTCAGTAAGTCTTAAAAGTAAATTGCAAGTTAGCCTAGCACGTCAACATTACCATTTTATTCTTCTTCGCAGTAAGATTTTAAGGTATTTTCAAAGGAAACAGGGAAAAGAAAGTGACTAGATAGAATCAGGTACTTCATGTACTGTAAGAGTACTAACCAGTTCATTTAAAGTTCTTGTTCTCAAAACTGTTGTATGTACAAGTCCTCTCAGAATTAAGACTACAATTAGTATTTTTTTCTGCCTCAGGTGACTACAGTAAGGTTAAAACAGACTTGCAAGGCAGCTTTATGCATCTATATAACTCATTTAGGTAACATACACTTGATGTGTCATACAGCAAGGATATGATTTGCTGTTTGGATTATCTCTAGCTTACCTTTAGCTTCTGCCTTACTCCTCAGTACAGAACCAGTGCTTTCTTTTTGGTCTACTTGAAGGGATGGGGAGGACCTTGTTTTAGCTCCTTTGCTCCTAGCACGTATCCCTGCATCTGTAGTTCTTCAAATGCTAGCTTTTATAGGGAGGAATAATAAATAGGTCAGAGAGCCTTTATCCACAGCATCCTTCCTTTCTTCAGGGTCAGTAGCAGCAGCTTAGGTACCTTTATTAGAGGTACAGATACCTTGTTCACATCCAGATCTTTGGTTTTTCAGTGCACACGAAACAGCTTCAAATAAACTAACCAACCAGAACCAAACAGAAAAAAGCCCCAACAAATCATTAAAGTACCAGAATTCCTCTCCCCTTTTTCTGTACTCTGAGATTAATACAGGTTGAAAGGGAACATGTCCTGACCATGTCCTGTTCAATCCATCCCTCCGAAGATTGTCCTAATTCATCCTTGTACACAGGCTGAAATAAAACAACTGGCTTATGACTAAAGTGTAGGTACAAGCCTAAATTTAAGGGCAGACCTTCCTGGTGATTGAGTACTTTAGTAGGTATGACTAAGCAATTTGTTCTCTAAAATGTATTTAATAACAAGAAATTAAGATCTGTGAAGAGCTAAACTAGTCCCTGAAGGTCAAAAAATTAAATGCAGCTCAAAAGCTTTTGGAGGTGGGCAAGCAGTTGTAAATACAGTATATAGTAGGGTCATTAACTTATATTTATAATTGCTTTGTGTAGACTTCCAAAAGTAATACCTTATGTTACGCACACTACACTGCAGTGGTTGACTGGGGACTCACAGACACATTTCAGTATGTAAATATAAATACAACTTTACCAACTACACCAAGATATGCTATAACCAAACCTTTATGTTAAATAATTTTTTAAGGCCTGAATTGGTCTTACTAGTGGAGCAGTTACAGATCCTGTGTTTTAATATATTAAAAATTAAAATTTCCCTGGAGATGAGCACAGCTAGGCTGAACTAATGGTAAACTTAAGACTTCAACAGATATAAAATAAACAGTGTGGTACATTAAAGAAGCTTTGATTTTTTTCATCTGATGTGGTTTCCCAGCATCACAATTTCCTGACAACAGCAACTTCAGGGAAAGTAAAACAGGAAACAGCTTGATACTTTTGTGCCAACAGTTCAAACTTTAAAAGAAAAAAACCAAACCAACACAGCACTGTTTGTCTATACATACCTTTAAATTATTTTTAAAACCTTTTTGCCATATGATTCCTTTCATATAGAGACTTGCAATGCAAAAACCCCCCAAAATAATGTTAATTTTAAGTGTTAGAAGTATGAAACCAGTGAAATACACTGAAAAACAATACAATGTGAGCTTTTAGATGCAGCCAAATAACTTTAATTTCATAATAATCTACAAATATATGTACATTTTTAATCCTCTCAGTTCATCTTCCCACATACACTAAATTCATGCCATTTAAAGACAAGTATGTTCCCTCTCACAGTGATAAGTCACGTATTAGCTCACTTTGCTACTGTCTGCAAAAAGCTGAGCCCATTATCAGATGTCACTCTCTATTTGTCAGTTCCTCTCTTTAGAACACGTATAAAGGCATCTCTTGGAACCTCAACATTGCCAATTTTTCTCATCAACTTCTTGCCTTCTGCTTGCCTCTTTAAAAGCTTCATTCTTCTTGTAATGTCCCCACCATACTGTGAAAAGAAAAAATATTTTACTAAGCCTTAACTACAACTGCAGCTATAGTACATTCCAGCAACACTGAACTCAAGGGTTTAAAAATAGTCAGAAAGGCTGGTTATATTTTGGCAAAAAGATTATTTTATACTCCAAATAGTTTGACCTTAAGGCCACTAGTTAAAAAGAACAAGGAAGCAAATAAGCACATTAATTTGGATAACTTAGTGTTGAACGCTGTCACCTAAATACATACATTCCTGTAAGCCTGGCTGACACTAGGCAACACATTGATCCAAATCCCCTTGGAATAGCAGCGGGATGCCAGCTCAGATACACTGAGACATCTTGACTAGCATAAGGTGCTTACATCTAGAGAAATAAACTAAACCCTTGCACAACGATGAACAGACACCATCCCATGGCTGTGCCTAGCAGAAGAATTTTAATGCAGTTGTGAGAAAGGGACACTTGTTTAATATTTTCCAATAAGTTCACTTCACAGAGTTAAGTACAAGCTAAATAACATCACAGTTTTCCAGTAGCTTTGTTGTGTCTTGTCCATAGTCAACTATTGCACATTTAAAGCTTTATTACAATGGATTACTGCAAACCTAAGTAGAAGTCTAATCACAATCAAGTCTCTAAAGAATCACATTTATATTTCTTTTTATCACCTGAAAACCAGTTTAGGAAACATGAAGTTACCAATATGCCTGTGTATACACACACACGCACACATTTACTGTGTGTCTACAACTATTAGAAAATGATGAGGAGATGGGAGTGAACAGACACACTCTAAGTGTGTGACTGAAAAAGCCATTACTTTATCTGATCGACTCTTCAAGCTGCAGAAAGAGGTTACAAGACTTGAGTTTTAAAATAAAAACCTACAAGTATCTGTTGAAATTCCACTGACACTTATGAGCATAAGTAAAACATGTCTTTGCTGGTTTTCTAGGAAGAGATGGGCCTACCATCCTAGCAGGACTCTAAGGTTTACAAATGTCAGAAACATGAAGAAAAAAGAAAAAAATACCTACACATTTTGCCACAACATTCTTTCTGTAAGCTTTCAGCCTGCAAAATAAAATGACACATACACCTTAACATATTAGAACATCTGCATGTGAAGCTAAGTACTTGAGTTGTCAAAATGTTACTTGTTTTCTGCTAGTTTTGTAAGATGCTTTGGCATCATAACATTTTCAGGTCTTGTATACAAAAGATGAAGTTTTAAACAGACGATGTAATTCCCAGTTTTCAATTCTAGAAACATCCCTTAGGGTGTATAATATGTCCATAAAGAAATCACAATCTTGCCTTTGTATCTAGAATTTCTCCTTCCTTCTCACAGGAAGTGTTAGATCCATGTGTATATACATGTGTAAACAAATTCTTACAGCACCTCTGCTCGAATTCCGACCTTTAATTATTTTACCACAATTTAAATCCTATTTAAACAGCCACAGAAAAATGTGGTGAGAAACACAACATCAAGGAAATGGTTTGTTTTCAAGAAGTGTGTGCTAGGAAAAAGTTCTGTGTTCAGCTGCAACATATTTCCTTTGGAACAGCACAAATCAGTTATTTTTTTGTTGACTCCCACAGCAGAGTATTCCACAGCTAGCTACTTTTTTCAGTAGCAAGAAACTTTTTCCATTGCCAAAGAGGAAGTGGACACATGGGTGTTGCAAGTTACACTTTGTCCACTAAGTGCAATGCTGACCACAAGCAATCTAAAATAAAAATACAATTCGTTTGTATAAATTTAATTCAAAATCTTTAGTCAGTAGTCACTGCTCAAATGTGGGTTTTTTTTCAAGTAGCATATACAAGAAAAATACAACTTTCTAGCAGAATCAAAGTCCTGAACTGTATAAAACTAGGTAACACTTTACAAGTCTGTATTTTACATATGGACAGAAAAAAAAGAAGGGGAAATGAAGGGCTTCACTTACGTTTCTCTTGCAATGATTTTCTTGCCAATGGCAGCCTGGATGGCTATTTCAAACAACTGTCTGGGAATGGTCTCTTTTAAACGTTCACACAGGAGTTTACCAGCAGCATATGCCTTATCACTGAAAAAGAAAGACAGCAACACTAAAAATATATCCATAGATCAAACTGTTTGATTGCAGGATTTCAGTAGAGGTTTTCCTCTTCTTAACTCAGAAGATAAGCTGATCAGATCATAATTTTACATCTAATAAGTGGTCTCTGTGTGTCACTTGTTTCATCCTAACAGGTGGTAAGACTGTATTAACCTTAGTATATAACATCATACAAAGTTTTTTATAAAACACCCTGATTATCCATCACAGTGAAGACATTTTGAATACTGTCACAGCTTCAAGTTAAATTTTAAACTAGGTCAAGGAGAATTTTCATTGATCATAGGCCCAAGAGGTCAAAATATACATACTACAAAATGCTTTCAAAGTCTGGTTTTATATCACAAGAAAAAAATAAATTAACATACTCTTGTCATCGGCTAATAAAAATTATCCAACTATATTCAGCATCTGCATATGCTTCAGGTTTTGGAAAGAAAAAAAAAGGTCTAAAGAAGCTACTAACAGATACTTTCATAAGCGGTTAGAAAGAATGGGTCTATTCTCTTTAAAAATATCCATATTTAGCAGATTTTTTTATCAACATACATGTAGCAACAATGTGATTCCTTGCTACCTGTATAGAGCATTTTAAATATGAAGTACTTAAGTCATGTTCATTGAGCATTCAGTTTTAAGAAGTACATATATTTACTTGTATAGTAAGAACAAATTATGACTGCCTTAATACTGATCTTACAGTAATCTCTGTAATGCTTTCTCTATAAATATAATTCAGCATAATTCTTACAGATGCGGTTTTTACAGTCAGAAGACTCTGAGAAAGCCTGCAGCAAGAGCAGAATGAATGCCACTGCAAGTTAAAAAAAAACAAACCAAACAACTGAAATCTAAAGCCGAAAGAAAGGTTGTCAGTTTTAGTGAGTTGAACAGTTCAGGGTGTGGGCTAAATTGATAAAAAAAATACATGTTAAAGCAAAAACTACCTTTTGCAAGGTGGTCCACTCCAAAGTAAGAGATGCAGGTAGATTGCTAAAAACTGCGTGCTTATGAGAAATGCATTAAGTAGCAACTGTATGCAAGACAGTTACTCCTCTTCAGCCCCATGATCCTTCTGAATAAGGCAAAGGATTTATTTTCCTATGTCAGCTTTCTGGAGTTACAGAATTCCAAGGATTTCAAGATTGCAGTTATGTAAAAAATATGAAAATATACAAATATTTAGCAACTACAAATTAGTATTTTAAGAAGGAAAACCAAACAACCCACAAAAGTTTATCTAGGCATTACTGAAGTTACAGTAGGGAGCCTTATAAAAGCTTTGTGAGAAGATAGGGGACAGGCTGGAAACAGGAAAGACATTATTCTCACCTCTAATGCCTGACATATTCACAGAAATTGAATCAATTTAGCAAAAAAATTCTGAGGTAATTGCATCCAGTGAATATTTACATTCTCCTGGTCCTCTGTTTGGAAACAAGATAACAGCAAACTTCTATGGAACAGGAATTACTGGGAGAACAAAATAATTTTTTGTAAGTATTAAGTACCATAAATGATTCCTCTAGCATCTCCTACATTGGTCTGTTCTTAAATTTTTCCAGCCCTTTAAAAGATTGGTATTTTGCATTTCTTTCTCTCTGCCCTACATTTTCCACAAAAATATTATATACAGTACTTAACCTGAGAAGAGGAAGTAAAAAACTGCTATTAATTACAGTATGTATTTCATGATTTTCTTATCACAAAATGCTTCTCTTTTTCAGTAGTAATGAAGGTGGTTATATGGAAAAATCTTCAATGCTCATACACATTTGTCATATGAAGAGTAATACATATACCTAGAGTCATTTAGAATCATATTATCATTTAGGTCAGAAAAGACCTTAAGATCATCAAGTCCTATTAAGTGACAATGTTTTCACTGACTAATAATGGGAAGTCTTATTTCTTTTGACTAAGGAATCCAGTCAACCTACTTGTGTATGATAGTTGCCAGTTCTTCAACTGGATTTCCATTTAGAAGAATATCCATTTTGATTAGGTCTGCTGATTGGTAACCTGCATCTTCATAATCAAAACTAAAAAAAAAAAAAATTCAAAAATTAGTGATGATATTATATAAATTATATTCTGCATTCTTTGTTCCATAAATTTTATAGACACTCTTCTTAATAAGACACTTGAACTTTTTAATAAAATGGGAATACAGTTTTTAATAGTCTCTCAGTAGATCTTCAGACTAGAAATGTACTGCACATAATGTCCCCTCCAATGCAGAAAGATGTCATCTGGACTTCAAGGATGTCTTTCCAATCTACTGAGCAATTAGAAATCTACATGCTTAATGCGGTGTTGAAGAACCCTTTAACACAGCTTTTGAACACTATCCTGAATGTCACAGGAATCAAACACTAACCTAGGACTGTCTTCTCTTCATCCTCTCATTTGACAAACTTTTTATGTGACCCCTATTATCACCATCTCTGACAACTAAATTTTTCACTCAGTTTCCAAACCAGATTTCTTCTTTGGTAGGTATGGGCATTACTGCGCGTGTGTTAGTTTGCAAAAATTCTTAAAATACAAGAGATGCAGAGGTGATGTATCAGATAGATAAATAGATACAGAGATACACAGATACATCTTGTGTGTCAGTATAAATGTGGAGGATCATCAATATCACTAGAACTGGGTTAAATCTGAAATATCAGAATAGAGGGGGAAAATCCTTTGAGATTATTTCAAAGTACTTTTATCTTAGTTGGCTTAATAAACCACAGATGTGTGAATGGATCCATGTAACAGAAATATGATTACCGAGAGCACTGCATACACAAGTCAATTAGGAAATAAAAACAAATAAATAAGATAATGCAACATTGTTGGCAATCACTCCTGAATCAAAGGAAACCCAGCACAATTCTCATAATGAGGTACGTTCTTGATAAATAGGTTAGGTTTTATGTAGTGGGGGAGCTAGATTCAGAGAGGAAATTCAAAATTTCCCTCCATCTGGTTCTTCTGCCTTGCCTCTTCACTCTTGCTTAGGCTTTTACTGCATCCGTATATAAACCTGGGCAAAACATGTCTTACTTACATTTATAGGACATAATTAAAGAAAGCATAAACTGAAAGCAAATTCAGTCCACCAATAAAATTCATTTTTATGTTTATAAAATAAATAATGTAATTAGGTATACCAGTTCCTATTGTGTAATGTATCTCATTAACAACATCTCAATATGCCACGTTTGTGAGAGCTGTTGAGCCTCCTGGGGCACAAGCTCATCTGCCACGCAACATTTTCCCTTCCATTAAACTCACAAAGGCTCTTCACAAACATCAAAACACTGTACAAGACTCTGAATTCATAGCAGCCATCCACAATGGAAAATTTTGTCTCAAAATACATATGATTTTCTTTTTTCACATAATAAAGTATGTACATAAAGTAAGTACTGTTTGTTTTAAATACCGCATTGTTTTTACCAGCTTTAAATAATCAATTATTTTGCTTTTTCCACCAAGAGACAATTAATACAGTAAGGAGTACAGTTTCCTTTTGACAAAAATTGCCCAGTGTAACTTCAGACAAGGACAGACCATTTAGGTCTTACTCATATAGATGAGCCAGTGCCACTCCAGAGGGTGCCCTTGAAAAATACACACTGCCAAAGACAATTACTAGGTGGTGACCCACTTCTCATGTTTTTCAGATTTATTTCCATCCATTTTCACAGTGGATCTAATCCATTCAAGGTGAAGAGAGACTAGATTTGCAGCACCATCATAAGGGAATATTCTTCACTCACGCCCTTTAACAGCTGTTCCTCAGCCTTTTTTCAACATGCCCACCCCTTCAGGGTCCAGGGTGCGGAGCAGAGAAGGGGGAACAGAGGATGTAGTTACCTTGCATAGCCAGAAGACAGAGACTTAAGAGCATCATAAAAATCCACCACAATTTCATTCAGTGGAAAGAGGTATTTTAGCATAACCCTGTTTTCATCAATGTACAACATATCCTTCTGGACTGCCCTACGATCCTAGACAAATAAAAATTGTTTCAGTTTCCCTTGAAATTTTCTACAGAAAATTACAAAGCAAATTAAAATGAACAGCAATCAAGCTGCACAAGAGAATTCCTGTATGTAATCCCCAAACTAACTTTCTTATTGGTAGCTTGCTGAAGTCCCAAGACAAACTTCAGCACTGTAACAAATGAAGTGGTTATAACTTAACTAGACATACAACTCAAGCCTTTCCTCTCTAAATGCTGAATTTCTGAAATCCTTAACAGCTTCTGCTTAATGCTGCCACAGTAGGACTTGCATGTTTAACTTCTTTCCTCCCAGGAGGGTGTTCCTAAAGTTATTTTAGAAATTCTTTTTAACAGATTTTATTCTTCACTGTAGTGACATACAAGTACTGTACTACTTTGTATTAGGCATTTTGAAATGTTAAAAGCTAAGAAAAATATTGTGAAGAAATAATATAAACACAATATGTATGGCAGTTAAAACATTTTCAATTTTAAGTACTCCAAATACAGTTAGGCAAATGTGTTTGGCCATCACTATCCTAAATTTACTTTCAGCAAAGTACTGAAAAAAAATACATGGACAAATAGTCAGAAGTGTTGGCAGAAGTTGTATTTCCATGAATATATTTCTAAAAAAACCCTGCTGCAGACTCCATTCTTTCAGGAGAACAGAACAAGCTACGAATTAGTCTAGTACAGAGCAAGAACCTTGTTGTCACTGAGCTTCATTGCTAACTTTCAGTATACGGATTCTGTACTTCAGAATTTTACAAATAAAAAGTTAAAAAATATTTTTTCTCTCAGAATTATTCAATAATTACCTTAAAGAATTCAAAAGACAAAATTAAAACTATACACCAACCTGACACAAGGTAATTATTTTCCCAATATATTCCTGAGGTGTTACAATAGTACCAAGAACAGTTGGCTCCAAATATTCTGATACTGAAAGTTTATCAGGAAACTGAGCAGGGTTGATAATAGTAATCTGGTCTTTTCCATACTCCTGAAAACAAACAAATAAACCAGATATTTTAATTGTAGAAGTAAGTAAAATGAACAGCAAAGGAGACGAATACAGCATTGACAAAATGCTAAATGTTTCAATTGCCTGAAAACATTGGTGCATTATGCAATCCAAATTTCAAACAAGGATGATTTTAGAAGAGATTTCTATAACACATATAGAGGCCCCTTATCAGCATATCCTTAAATATCATTATACAGAAATATTATAGGACTAACTTTTTACTTGGGAAACTATAGAAATATGAAAAACCCTTTCTATCCATTTTTCCAAGTCTCTCTCTCCCCTGTAAATTGAGGATCTTCCTTCCTACTTCATCCTGATCCTCTAAGTTACTATGACACAGCTTCAACAGAAGACCTGCTCTGAATACTTCAGAGTTCAGTGGTGGGGACTTCCTTCTCTAAGTAGAACTTTGGGTTCAGGCTCCCTCACATGCTGAAGTGGATTTAGAAATGAAGTTTTTGATTCCTGTGTAAGTGCTTTCATTACCTACTTTTTCAGTCCAACATCCCAATAAGGGCTGGAGTTACCCTACCGAAGTAAAAGGAAGGTTATGCTGCTTATTGTCTAAATGCAACTTCCCTCTCCTTCACATGCCAAAACAAGGCATTACAACGTTTCCACTGACAGGGACCCAACTTCCAGCATTGTTTGAAAAGAATCCCACATCAACAGTCCAGAATCACACACCAAAGGTGTGGACTACTTCCTTCATAGCTGCTATACTGCCTAAGATACCAAAACAACCAGAGAGGTACAAGGTCTGTGCCTCACACCTTGCAAGTACAGCAACCTTTCCTATACAAGTTTTTAGTAATTTACTGAACAATCAGCCAGTCAACTCGCAGCCTCCTCTGTCAACAGGTGCTCTCTCCCTCTAAAATTCTATTTGCACCCAGTTTAGTACATGCCTGTTTAATCACGATCAAAAAAATCTCACCTTCTTTTACCAGCCCCTGCCAATCTACAGTATGATTACGTATTCCTAAAAGCATGCATGTTTTCTGATGGATAAAGCCTGGAAGATCATTTCATCTGCTTTTAATGCAGTCCAGTCAGTAAGCACTTAAAAGAATACAGCAAGGTATGTGTCCTATACTACCATTTTCAAGGAAAATTAGAAGACATAAAAAGAGAGTGCTTGAAATGAAAGGGGAAAGAACAGTTAACATCCTTAAAAAAATTAATAACTATTTAAGTTATTTACTGGTGTTTCTAATGCTTACTATAAAATGCAGTAATAGCCTACATTTAAAAAGAGACTCTAGATGTTTATTATAGGAGGCTCTTAAACCGCTATTTACGTAATTTTTAATGAATTTAACATACCTTTATCAACTTTGCTGAGGAAAGAACAGCTTTATATGGAACTGTAGGTGCAGTCAAAATAACAGACATGTTATACTCTTGCTCCAAACGTTGATTAAAGACTTCCATATGTAGAAGACCAAGGAAACCCAACCTGAAAAATAAATACCCTGTTGGTAAAATTTTTTGTGTATCCCCTGGAATTTCATAGTGGTCTTTTTCACCCTCCAGCATGTTTACAGTACTAGTATAGCAGTATCAGGCAGAGCAAACTAAATCCAAGGGACCAAATAATCCTACAGCTGAACAGTATGAGTGTTGGAGAACAAAAACTATTAATCACAAAAATTTTCATTCTCTGTGCAAACAAAGAATGTAAGAAAATCAAACACTGTTGATCTTTATCTATCATTAATTTTAATTATAGCTCCTAATTTTGAATTAAGTTTAATTCTACCTTCAGTTTACTTAAACATGCATTCTCAATTTATAAACAGTTTCAAAAATGAAAGCAGCAGGAAAACCTCACCTCCATCCAGCTCCTAAGGCAAGGCTACTGTCACGATGAACAGTTACACTGGAGTCATTCAATGTCAGCCTTTCCAAAGCACTTTTGAGATTATTATATTCTGTTTGATCTATAGGATACATTCCTGTCAAAATATTTTAGATAGAAGTGATGTGATAAGAGAGCTCTAGCTATTGTATATCTGGCTTTCAAATATGCCACTTACAGTTAACAGAGTAATAAAATCAGGAATAGTTACTTTCTGCTCCATCTGTTTTTAAATGTCAAAAACAACATGAGGATTCTTTTTTCCTATTAAAAAAATTAGTCAAAACATAATATTTTAGATTACCTCAGAATTAACATCTAGACCATAATGGTAGGATCACTGTACTCATCTAATCCTTCACATTTGTGGAAGATTCACAGTTGAGTACAACCACTGTTTTGCAGTGTAAATGCATAGCTTAGGCACGCATGAATAAGCAGACAGACTTCACTGAGATGTTCCCTCAAAGTTAAGAGTGAGTGAAAAATAAAAACCATCATTTCAAAGTTGCAAATATTTCTCTATTTTTTTGAAATTAGTAAAAACAGCAGTTTGTATAACTACTGCCTGAAATAGGGTCTGCTGCATCACTTTTGAGCATACACTTTGTATGTTCAGAAAATGTCATCTAAATCAAGAAGCAACACAAATGCATACAAAAACATGATTTACAAGACTGCACTTTTCGACACTCACTGAGAGACTGCCTAGTCTCCATGAGACAGTCAAGTGAGTTTTACACACTGCTTCACAACAAGTCTAGAAAATTATTTACAGAGTTTTTCATAAAGCCACCTCCTGTAGCATTTCTAGAAGTTACTGAAACTAGTGGCAACAGCTCAATGGAACTATTCAAGCTCAAAAATTCAAATATTTTACAGGATCATTCTGAGTATTAGCTCTGGCATTTTACCATGTTTAACAAATATTAAACAGCTGCTAAGTTTTAAAAGAAGAAAAAACAACACAATAATTACAGAAACCTGATTATCAAGATGAAGAATTGCCTCTATTTTTTTTTTTTCATTTCAACCCTTCTTTTCCAGCTATTAAGAGTTTACTGGCATTAGAAACAATAATCTCAGGCACAAATACATGTTTGCCTTGTATTCATATGAAACCAGTCAGGAATTGTTACTAATCCTGTTAAGTCACAGGGAAAACACGTAAGCTACATAAATGACGCACCTCAGCTAAGATTCTAATCCTCCCAACTCTTAATATACATGTCTTCTTTTAAAAGTTCTAACAGCTCTTACTCTTGTCACTGCAAAAAAGTAACTCCACTTTATATTGATTTACTCCTCACCTGCAAAAACCATTGGCTTCACTGACTTAAAGCCAGGCAAAGGCTCCACTGGCTGTTTATACAAAAACAGTGTGTCTCCTATTTGGGCTTCCGTTACTTCTTTCATTCCAGCAATCAGGTACCCCACCTGTCCTGCATAGCTAAATAAAATTGTTATTATATGGATATGATGGTTGGCATTAGCAGTATTTCTACTATTTTCCTACTTGATTTAGCCCAGCCAGAAATTCAAATAAATCACCCCCTTAAAAGCCCATATCCAAAGTTCAGAAGTGAGATTTAAGTTGTTTCACCTCTGACTTGTTAACAGTCTCGACTATTTCTGCTCGACTATTACAGCTGAACAGTATACTTACGGTGCTGGATTCTGAACACTGTGTTACTCACAGTTTAAAAGCTGGAGCTAGACCCTTGAGAACCTCCTTCTAAGACAAAGAAGCCAGAACGGTTCCCAGCTACCAGCACGGCAAGTTTCACATAGCAGTAGGATGAAACTATACAAATACTTTCCATCAGCTATGGATGCCTATTATGCTAATAGGAGGGGAGCACATGGTAAATACTGAGTAAAACACAGTATACTGGTTTTGGCTGAGATGGAGTAACTTTCTTCAAAGCAGCCCTGTATGAAGCTGTGTTTTGGAACTGTGACTAAAACAAGTGTTGATAACATATCAATGTTTAGGTACTGCTTAACAGGCCCTTCCCGGTTTCTCACACTGCCCCTGCAAGCAAACAGTCTGGGAGTGGGCAAGAGACTGGGAGGTGACACAGCCAGGACAGCAGACCCAAACTGGCCAAAAGGGCATTCCATACCACAGAACATCATGCTAAGCAATAAAAAAGAAGTATAGTCTTTCCAAGGTAGCTATTACTTGTAGACAAGCAGGACATCGGTCTGCCTGTGGGAGTGGTGAATAATGAACTGTCTTTGCATCACTTGTTTTTATTTCTTTTCTTTTTTTTCTCCTTCATTTATTAAACTGTCTTTATCTCAATTAACAAGTACCTCCTCAATTCTATCCTCATCCTGCTAGGGTTGCAGGAGTGAGCAAGGGGCTGGCTGGATTGCTGGTTGGGTTCAACCCACCGGACATAGTAATGCAATCTGAGAACCCCCCCAATAAAGTTATTAACAAATATCTGGATGCAAACTGGTAAAACTTCTCCACTAATTCTAAGTACCTGATTTTCTTCCCACTGCTGCCATTGAGAAGCCAGTTTCTGGAAGCTGTTGCATTCATGGATTTTAAGTTTTCCACCCTCAAAATACGCTGCAGCAATAACTAAGATGAAGCCCCATTCCCTTCCACTCTCAAACAAGGCAGTTCCTAGAAATAAATTGGACCACTGAATAAGAATATCAAACACTAGCCTTTAAACACCTAGCTATCCAGATGTTTCATGTACTATAGAAGATAATGAATTCCTCCCATAGCAATGCCCAAAAAGCACTCCCTAAAACCTTCTGCCTTGCCATGCCCAAAATAAAAATTGATACAGAGCATTAAATTGCAAATAATAATTATAAAAAACCCCACCACCAAAGAACAAGAACAAAAACCCAGACATCTCCCAGTTTTTACCCCTCAAAGCCAAAATCAAACAGAAACACAGGATATTGTGGCTTACCATAATATATGATTTGTTCCACTGTAAGAAGTTTTTACTTACAGCTTATGTGTTGGCTGTTCATTCGGAGTCAGAATTCCGACTTCATTAACTTCGTATCTTTTCTTTGTGTGTGCAGACACAATTTTCTGTCCTTTTGCAATCTCCCCACCAAAGAGCGCAATGTTAGCTACAACACCTCGGTAGTGGTCAAAAGTAGAGTCAAATACTAAGGCTTTCAATGGATCAGCAGTATTACATTGGGGTCTGTCACCAAAAAAAATTAGAAGAATACATTATGCAGTGTGTTTTCATTCAGTATTGAATAAACAAGCATGCCCACCCCAAACATTTCCATAGAATCATACCAGGTTGGAAGGGATTTCAAGGATCACCTGATCCAACTTTTCTTGGCAAAAGCACAGGCTTAACAAGATGGCACAGCACCCTGCCCAAACAAATCAGAGAGTGTCTTATGTTAGGGAATCCACCACTTTCCTGGAGAGATTATTCCAATGGCTCTTTGTAGCTACTGTATCACTACCAGAATATGGCAAAAGGACTCCCTTAAGCCTTCTTTTCTCAAGGCCGAACAAGTCCAGTTTTCTCAGTCTTTCCTCAAAGGGCAGGCTGCCCAGTCTTTTGATCATCTCTCTGGCCCTTCCGTGGCCTCTCTTCAGCCTGTCCACATTTTCTGCATAGCAGGTACCAAAACTGAACACAGTATTCCACAATGTCAAGCACGATATGCCCTTGGTGTATCCCTGCTAGGTTTTCCCAATTGCTTACTAAATCTGACTTGTGACAGGCCCCCAGGAGGATTTGTTCCATACCATTTCCAGGGACTGTGGTAAGACTGATGGGATAATAAATTCTTGGATCCTCCTTTAAGCTCTTCTTGTAGATGGGACATTAGCATTCTTTCAGTCCTTTGGGATGTCCCCTTATCTCCGTGACTTCTCAAATATTACGAAGAGCAGCTTTGCAATGCCATAGCCAGCTCTCCTACAATCCTCAGGTGAATACGATCAGGGCCCATCGATGTGCAGGGGTCAGGCTCCTGTAACAGTTCACATACCAACTCCTTCTTTGCTGACAGTGGGTCTGTGCCATCAACCTGCAGTTTTGCTCCCCAGGCCTAAAGCCCAACAGTGCTGGTGAAGAAAATGTGCCTCTGCTTTTCAGCCTCACTGGTGACTAATTCACCTCTCCTGTTTAAGTGCAAGTCACTATTTTCCTTCTGTTTCTCCTACATCTCTCTATAAAGTACTTTCTCTAAATCAGATTTATTAAGTGTAAAACTACTCCCAATACCATATAAGTGCAACTCATGATTTCCTAATTACCTTACAAGGTTAATTAGATACATAATTAAATACAGACTTACGGTGGGATCTTCTCAATGACCTTTTGAAGAACCTTTTCAACATTTGTTCCTTGTTTAGCAGAAATCTAAAACAAATCCAACAACAATTTTATAAGATACGCTCTACATTTATTACATAGGGTCATGTTTACTTACATATTTTTGGTGGCCACAGATAGTACTACCCATAAAAGCACTCAAAAAGACACTCTAGAATGCTATTACTAAGAAATGTTTCTTGAATTGTAAATTATACTGTTTTTTGTTTTGTGAATGGCAATTATTGTTATGACAGAAACGAAAATGATTTATGGACTGACACTGAGAAATAACTGAAAATCTCAGATTACATTCCTAAAAAAATACTAGAATTTTTAGCTGCAAGTTATTTTCTCCACTCCTACAGGAGACAAACTTTAAAGAAATTCTTATGTCAGACAAAAACAGGCAGACAGAGAGCACTCCCTTAATTTACTACATGCACATATCATTCATTAGTTACAAAGTAGGTATATCATCAGCCATGTTATAAAACTTAGAGATCTTACCCTTATACATTCATGGGTAGGGATATCAAACAGTTTCTCAATTTGTTTTTCAACTCTTTCAGGGTCTGCATTTTTCAAGTCAATCTGCAAAACAACAAACTGCTAAATATACAAGCAATCACATCTCCTACATCATCCAGTACGGTAGCTTTCAAAAGTACAACAAAGAACCTTTATGTATTTATGAGTAAATACTGTCGGTCTTTAGGAGAAGATCAATATTCACTTTAAGAAGTCTTCCTTCCCTGATTTGAGGAAGGCTCCCATCTGTAACCAGTCTAGTTTTGCCTTGTTTAATTAGGGAAAACACCTTTGTCCAAGAGTTACTAAAATCTTTAGTTTACAAAGTAATTTGAAATCATTAAGTGCTACCTACACTGTTCATAGGATCACATATTAAGTACAATATAAATCTATAAGAAGCAATTAACATAAGATGAGCAGCGATTATTCTTGTGATTCCAATAACACAGACCTCAAAATTATATAAAAAATAACACTTGAATTTCATTTGAAACTAAGACTACACTTTTTAAATATTGAGCTCCTACTCATGTCATTTCCTCAGTATCAATAAACTTTTAACATCACCAATTCCGACCGTAAACCCAGCACCGCAAAGTCCACCACTAAACATGTCCTTAAGTCTGCGTTTTTAAAATACCTAAATATATCTCATGAAATTAAAATTTTAACACTAGTTTGTGGTAAATCACAACATGGAGGGCCCTGAGGCCCCAGAAGAGCCCAAAGAGGGAAAGGGGTCCTAGTGGAGGCCTCCAAAGGCCAGAAAGCCCCCCCCCAAGTTTAGAGGAGACGGTGGTTTAGCCCAGGGTTGGCGGTTACCCCCCCATGAGTTCCTATTGGTCGGTTTGTTTGCCTGTCATTCTTGCTGTTCTAGAATGTTCTCTGTTATTGGGTTAATGATTGGTTGTTTCCCCCGACTCCTCCCCCTCTCTTCCCTCATTGGACTATGTACCCTGGACCCTCCCCAACTCCGCCCATGGACCCTCAGCTGATTGGTTAATGTGTTGCCTTTTAAGCCCGTGTCAGGGGGTGCTCGGGGCTCTCAGTCCCTGAGTTCCCCCTGGTCAGGAGAAATAAACCAATGCAGCCTGCTCATACTGAGAGTCCCTCTCTTTTATACTTCAGCGTCTAGCCTTCCCTTCTCCAGCTCTCAGCTACACATCAGCTGGTTGAGCAGCCTACTGGCAGGGCCCGCTCAGAGCCCTCCAGAGAGCTTCACCCACGACAGGGTCGAGGCACTCTCGGATCAAGCCAGCCCAAGGTTGCCCAAATACGGGTGGGTGACAAAACAGGCTAGCGGATCACTAGTTACTGTAAAATTTTACACAGACAGCAAATACAGAAAATTCCTATTACATTCTAGTAATGTTATATATAAGTCCTATAAATCGTATAATAAATAACGTTGTTATATACTCCTCTTTGAGGTTACATTTCTGACCAGCCTTATACACATTTAAACAACCCAACTATTTAATTGAAAACGGTGAAATCTTTATTACCTTATTTATGACAGGAATTATTGAAAGCTGTGCTTCAAAGGCGAGATAGAAATTTGCCACTGTCTGAGCCTGAATACCCTAGAAAATAACATTATAAAGTTTACCACAGAAACCTCCTCAGTTTTGGTGTGGTTTTGGGGAGTATTTTTAGGCATACTATACAATTTAAGATTACTTTGCTATTCTATCAACTCTTTCATTTAGAAGATGGATAAGTAAAAGGTGATTGATTACATGCAACTGCTGAGAAAGAAAACAACTTTGCTAATTATAATTTCTCATAATCTGAATATAAGTAAACAAACCACTAATATTGTATCTGTGACCATGTTCATGGAGTTATTTATAGGTAATACAGCATGATGCATACATTATGTGCTAAGTACATATTTTTCTGCATGCTGTGATGTTGGCTATTCAGAAAGAAGCAACAGATACCTCAAAAAACAGACTTTTGAGTTCTCAACTATTTACAAATGGACTCCAACAAAGAGATGTTTATGATGGTGATAAGACTATAGTTATTCCACAGAGCAGGAACATACCTTCAACTTACCGTACAGTTACTTTTGTAAAAGAAAACAAATATAAAGTTTGTACCTCACATTTCTTTTGAAAGGATGGCAAAAACAATAGGTCTGATTGGAAGAAAAGGACGATTCCCTTCCAGATCCAAGTACCAGACAAGGGAAATCAAAGAGATAAAGATACTAATGAACGACACTATAAAGCAATAATATCACAACTGGATCAGAGAGGTCAGAAGCAGCCATGGTGGGGAAGAGAAGGGGGAAAACAGAAGCCACTTGTCTTTCCTCTGCTCAGAACACACCAAGTGGAAGATTTTTGTATAGGATCTGGATTCACTCATTAATTCTGTGTTATTATTGCTATGTCAAGGAACTCTGGTATCTGTCAATACAGGAATCTATCTCTAGATAATTTTTAAAATCTCATTACTCTTTTCTTGCAACCTCATACTTTCATGGAGATAGACCAGGGCAAACACACGAGTGCAAAAACTAAAAACACTCACAACCTAGCTTCTCTCTAGCTTAAAGAAATCCTGAAATACTAAATAGAAAACAAGAATTAAGTACTACACCTCATTTGCATCCACTACAAGTATGACACCTTGACAGGCAGATAGTGACCGTGATACTTCATAGCTGAAATCTACGTGGCCCTGTGGAGGAAACAAATATTTACAATTTCAGGTATTTCTAGAGTCTTTTCCAAATTTTTCTGTACTATGTTGTTTTCATTTGTATATATGTTCACATTTTTATAAAAGAGGCATTGAATAAATGAAAGAAGCCAGAAATCTCCTACTTTTAACTATAAAGACATTTAGATTTGTGTGATTTTTGTGTTTATATTTAACTTACTGGCGTGTCAATAAGATTTAAGAGGTAGTTTATGCCTTCATGACTGTAAAAGAGAGATGCAGATTGGGCTTTAACTGTAATTCCTCTTTCACGTTCCACTTGCAGTTTATCCAGCACTTGTTTATTAAGATTAGTTTTAGAAATTGTTCCTACAAATAAGAAAAAAAAAAGCTTTATTACCTAATTTACTACATAAATCTTGAACATTACATTAACCAAGAGTTACCCATGAGCAAATGAACCTTTCCCATACAATTAAGCTAAACTAAGATTTTCAATCAAAACTAAAAATGTGCATCAACTCTCCACATTTGTCACATAAAGTTTACTCAATAAAGTTATATAAAAATACTATCCTGAATAAGCAGGACAGAAAACATCTAAGAGATTATGAAGAAGCAAAAATTCCATTCAATTGTAAGTAATCTTGCTATTTAAGGAAACTTCACCTCCTATCACTGGAGAGGAGTGGCCCACAGCTCTAAGACCCATCTCAAGTACAAGACGAGCATTAGCATAGAGTGACAGACCTGAATTCAAAATCCCATTCTATCATAGGCATCAAACAAAAATGCTCACAGTGATACAATAATCATAAAAAATAACTTTGATCAAACGCTTCTCCTGCTGGTTTTGTTTCATTCACCCTTAAATGAGAATCCAGAACTCCCAGGTCATGACAGTTCCACCCCTCCCGTCCACCCCAACCACTGGCAGTAAACACCATAAACTTGCCATGTACTGTTCTAATGGATGACTGGAATGACAAGAGTAACATTTTGAACACAGAAGTACACTCCTTTTCAGTCTCTTTCCAAAATATGTACTTCTTCAAATGAATTACACACTTCCTTATGCCTACATGTAGGCAGATCTCAACCACAAAGTCCATATATCTGTAACACTACACAACTGAGAGCCTAAAAGCACAAGTAACACTAGAAGAGCAAAAATATTAGAAATTTTAGTAATAATCAAACGTATAGAAACTTAAGATGCCACCTTTCACGTCAAGAAAAGGTAGTATAAAACAAGAATGCTTACCTGTTATTTCCAGCAATCTGTCTGCTAGAGTACTTTTACCATGATCTACATGAGCTATAATACTGAAGTTTCTAATGCTTTCAACAGGATAGGTTGACATATCTACTTTTTCCTGAAAAACAGAAATGTCTTTTCATAAATCAAGGTTACAGTCTCTTTATACCATATGACCTGGCCTTTAAAAAACTGGATTATTTTAATTAATTTTTCTCTACAAGCACAGGTTGAACAGAGATACAAAAACTTGTCACCACTGTTTGAAATGCCAGTATTTCACTTTAGTCACATAGACATACATATTTTTTTATCACCAAACAATCATAAACTATGCTGGAAAGTGTGTGATAGGTACTATGCTCTTATATAAATAGGGAGCTGTAAAACTTTGTTTTACAGTTTCATGTTTGTGAAACAGCTAACCTTAAGGATTAAGAAAACTGGATTTAGGAGGCCATTAAGGACATCATTCTTCACAAGCATGATATGAATACAGAGCCATTACCTAGAGACTCAGGGAGCAGTGACCTTATAAGGTGCAAGCAGACTGTGGAAAAGGATGCTACAGTTAACACTCATCTTGGCTGAATTTTAAAAAATGCAAAAAACCAGCCTGACATAGAAAGGTCCAACACTAACTAACTTTTTAGTTATTCATGCTCATTCCTAGTAATAAGACATTTTGAAGAAAAGTGGCTTCCTTGCTTTTCAAAGCTTTGAGCTTCAGGAACAAGGAGACCCCTTAGAGCAATCAATCAGCAACAGTTTGCTGAAAAACTATGGCCACCAATTTTAGGAGCACACAGAGCTCATCTCTCTAATTCAGGCTGTGGACACAGCTCTGGGCCAGCAGGGAATTAGTGAGCCTGGTGTTCTTTGGTAGCATCAGTACACAGCATTCAGCAGCGTTTTCTGCCATGTCTTGGCTTGTAAAGGACAGGTCTCCTATTGCCACAGGGACACAAGGTCCCGACAGCAGGAAATTTCTAATCCAGGAGTACACTGTTGTTCCAACACAGATTCTTTCACACAGTCTGCAAGAGGCCGATCTACACATAAAGTCAAGGTATTTGGTTTATTTACAGTTCTGTGCAGAAAGGGACACTGGGAGGAAAATCCATAAAGCCAGCAAAGAACTATCAAAACTTTATACTATTTATGTATTTTAGCAAACAAAGGCATTAATGTTCACTGCCTAAAAGTTGCGTAGCTGTCTTTTAATTAGTATTCTATTGGTTAAATGATTCCCTCGTTTCTTATGCTAGTTAGTCGGCATGGTCAGTCTTTCTCTTGAGTCGGTGGGTTTCTTGGATCTGTAGTCGTGATCTCCTCTTGCCAGAATTACCTTTTTACTCAGCCACAGCCAATTTCAGCACACTTGCTGAGTTAGCTTTGTAAGTTCCTCCCTTATCTGGAGAGCTCTGTCTTCTGGCCTGTGAATTCTGCATTCTTTGTGTCCACTACCAGCAGTACACCCTTCTCCCCAAGCTTTGTTAACCAGCCCCTAGAACCGAGATCACTGAAACATGTCAAGCCCTAAACCTTAGCAAGGCAATTCTACCAACATGTGTCCTTCTCACACCTGGACGCCAGCGTGGCCTGCCTGGAAAGGTCAGCCTCGGGCAGGAGCACGGGCGGCTGCGGACTCACCTCGTCCCGGGAGCTGTAGGGCCGCTCGCACGCCGCGGGCAGCCAGGCCGGTCGGCAGAGCGGGGCGGCGGCGGGGCCGGGGCTCGGCAGCCGTGCCCCCCAGCGCAGCGCTGCCCTGCCGGCGAGGGCCATGGCGCTGGCAGCCGCTCCNTCTCTTGAGTCGGTGGGTTTCTTGGATCTGTAGTCGTGATCTCCTCTTGCCAGAATTACCTTTTTACTCAGCCACAGCCAATTTCAGCACACTTGCTGAGTTAGCTTTGTAAGTTCCTCCCTTATCTGGAGAGCTCTGTCTTCTGGCCTGTGAATTCTGCATTCTTTGTGTCCACTACCAGCAGTACACCCTTCTCCCCAAGCTTTGTTAACCAGCCCCTAGAACCGAGATCACTGAAACATGTCAAGCCCTAAACCTTAGCAAGGCAATTCTACCAACATGTGTCCTTCTCACACCTGGACGCCAGCGTGGCCTGCCTGGAAAGGTCAGCCTCGGGCAGGAGCACGGGCGGCTGCGGACTCACCTCGTCCCGGGAGCTGTAGGGCCGCTCGCACGCCGCGGGCAGCCAGGCCGGTCGGCAGAGCGGGGCGGCGGCGGGGCCGGGGCTCGGCAGCCGTGCCCCCCAGCGCAGCGCTGCCCTGCCGGCGAGGGCCATGGCGCTGGCAGCCGCTCCGCTCAGCCCAGCCCAGCTCAGCTCAGCTCAGCTCAGCCCAGCTCAGCCCCCCAAAGGCCGCATCCCCCAGGCCGCGCCGGGCGCGCAGGGCGGGCACAGCCCCCGGAAGGCANTGTCTTCTGGCCTGTGAATTCTGCATTCTTTGTGTCCACTACCAGCAGTACACCCTTCTCCCCAAGCTTTGTTAACCAGCCCCTAGAACCGAGATCACTGAAACATGTCAAGCCCTAAACCTTAGCAAGGCAATTCTACCAACATGTGTCCTTCTCACACCTGGACGCCAGCGTGGCCTGCCTGGAAAGGTCAGCCTCGGGCAGGAGCACGGGCGGCTGCGGACTCACCTCGTCCCGGGAGCTGTAGGGCCGCTCGCACGCCGCGGGCAGCCAGGCCGGTCGGCAGAGCGGGGCGGCGGCGGGGCCGGGGCTCGGCAGCCGTGCCCCCCAGCGCAGCGCTGCCCTGCCGGCGAGGGCCATGGCGCTGGCAGCCGCTCCGCTCAGCCCAGCCCAGCTCAGCTCAGCTCAGCTCAGCCCAGCTCAGCCCCCCAAAGGCCGCATCCCCCAGGCCGCGCCGGGCGCGCAGGGCGGGCACAGCCCCCGGAAGGCACGGGAAGGGAGGGGAAGGGACGGGGCGGGACGGAACGGAACGGGAAGGGACGGGACGGGACGGAACGGGAAGGGACGGAACGGAACGGGAAGAGCCGCGGCGGAAGCGCTGCTGGAGGCGGCGGTGTGGGAGTGCGGCGCTGTGCCGCGGGATGCTGCTGTACTGGCATTACAGACGGGTTTATGGCATGGCGTGCCTGCCGCTCTCCTGGCATGTGGCTGTTATGGTCGTCAAAGCTGTGCTTTGTTAAATTCTGGAAGCAGACGGACGTTGTTGTTCTCTCAGATACGTTATTCCTGTTTTACTCTTCATCACAGTCTTTGCGGGGTTTCCACATAGTTTTCTAGCTTATATCTTTCCTAGGTTAGCGTTTATTAGGGACCGCGTGTTCCTCTGTTTTTTTCTTGAAATTTTTGCATTAGGGTTTCTCAGGGAAAACATGCAGGCGAGGCTCACTGCTCTGTTTAAATATATTGGCTCCTTTCTCTTTGGCTCAATCTGGTTAAGATTTCAGCTGTAGCTATGTAAAGTACTTCAGAAATGCCAGCGGTCCACTTAGCTGAGGAAACTGCAAGTATTTAATCAGATTCACAATCTAGAGATGTGCCAAATAAAGCAAGATAGAGTATATTTTGGGGGTAAAGTCATTTAAAGGAGGTTTCATTTCAGGATACCAGCGTAAAATTCATACTCCTTTCAAAGTTACAAGGATTTGGGCTCAAAAGCCTGCATAAAAGTGGTAGTGCAGACAGCATGAGTTCCATGTAAAATGACTGGGGATAGTGCAATAGTGAATTTGCTGAGGTAGTTCACTGCCGGGCTGATCCCATGGAATTTGGATAGTAACAGACAGAGAATCTTTCGGCAAATGCATGAAAATGTATAGGGAAGGAGATGTATGTTCTTGAAGGGTGAATGAATGCAACAGGAACCAAGAATACAAAGCCATGATCCAAAGCAGGCATTAAGTGTACAGCAGCTGTGTTTGGAGGAAAACATTGTCCCTGCTACACACAGATTAAGTCTGATGCACTTGTAGGTATTGGCTTACCTGTGTGCAATAGCACAGAACACAAATACATGGCAATCCTGTCATTCCTAAAGGGATAATTGTCTTCACTGTACTAAGGTACAAGAATATAAAACAATCTAAGAAAATGCTCCAGTAGCAGGAATTAAACTAATATGCTTTACATACTGTATTAAAGAGAGAGCACCCTTGCAGTGAGCAATTTATATATATGGGAGATTTCTGCAATTCTAGAAGAACAGCTGCAGGGGTAGCTAAACCCCACGTTCACACTACCGGGACACATGTAGGGACATGTAAAGTCACGCAGTCTCAATAATACCTGAAAAAGCATAATTCAAGCCAGATAGGTTGCACTTCCACTCTGTATATACGCCTTAGAGAGCAAAGATTTGTGTTTGCACCACATGCACACTAAGGTGGCTGGATCCAAGGAGCTGTGCTGGAGAAACTGAATGAGTTCATGTGCTGTCTCTTCATCCTGGATCTTGTTTTTGTCCTGTTGTCCTATTGAGTGAACACCTGTGGAGTGAGTGCTGGTCCATGCAGAGACACAGCGGTCCTTAATGTAATGCTATTTTTGCAGGTCCATGTATTTTAGAGTTCTGAGATAAATGAAGAAAAGCAGGGATAGAATTGCATTTCATGCCTGACTCCTAATCATATGACCAAAATATATTAACTAGAAGTTCAGATTGGAGGTCTATCATAAGCCAGGAGAGAGCACAGTAAAAATTACAGTCATCTGTCTTTATTTTCACTTTTCAGCTCAGATAAATATATGAAGCAAATATTAAGATTTTTGATCAATTTGAGCTCCGTATGCAATGGAACACATTTGCTGGAAATATTATAGAAAGATGTACAGTTCAGCAGAATAATAAATATTAAAGTATTTATGGGACAGCAAGCCAGAAGAAGAAACATTAATTTTCAAGTGATCATTTACATGTCAAAATATGATGGATGGATGCACACATTTCCTGAATTTCAAAAGGCCTTTGTTTGAATGAGGATTAATTAAATGTACCTGTCATTAGCTGCATTTACGAATACTGAAGCCAACCGTATAAATGGTAAATTCAGATATTTACAGATTCATGACTGAAAAGGTTAAAACAAAATACCAGCATGAATTTCTTGTCTGATTCCCAAGTATGTTGTTTCAGCTACACTTGAATGCAAGTGTTCAATGTCCTATCAGTATTCATTTAAGCTGAAGACATAATGTGATTGCCATGAATGCATACCAGTTTGTGTTATGTGTTATTTCCTGGCAGTTGTGTTCAATAGAAGCAAATACACTCCCTAATATTGACATGGTGTCGTAGCCTGAGTTTTAACAGGAATTGTGTTTTCCCATAAAGTGAAAAGGTTGCAAAATTAAGCATTTACCCAGTCAGGGATCAGAATCATCAGCTAAACTTCTGTGACAGTCACACAGGGTGAAATAGCACACCCTAATACAATGAATAATATAAAAGGTAAAGAAGCATTTCCCTGATAGTGAAATACGAGCTGATAAAATGCAGTTAGGATTTCATACATGTATACATGCAGAAGGCCAAACATACATAATTAGTGTTATCTGTGAAACACAGCAGAGACTGCACCACTTGCTACTCAATCATCAGCACACCTCATTTGGAAGCAATCTTTGTGAGATTGTAGAAATATAGAAATAGGAACAAAGCAATATTCAACAGATTTAATAAAAAAAATACAACCCCCCAAAAAAGGGAATATTTATTTCATTGGTGAGGATTTCTGTAACAGAAGAGATTTCTATTCTCCACAAGTACTTACTGTGCAAATGAAATAGCTGCGTCAAAAGCATTTCTTGTCACTGGGAAGCACTGCTGCCAGCAGATGCTAAAAGGGAAGTACTACCTAAAACATAACGTTGGCAGAAATGTCCCCATCTGTAAAATACATTCTCCTAAGCCAAATTCAAAGACTTTATATTGCACAGTAATGACCTGAATTAAAAGGACAAAGTTTACCCTGAAAAAAACCTAAAGTCTCAAACTAAACACATTACAGGACAGGTCACTAACATTTGTCTTCTAAATAAATGTCTAGGTGGCAGAGTGAGGTGCCTGAACAGACACCTTAATTAACTAACCTGGTCTGCCAGTTTTAACCGGAGTAGTCACCCAGTTTTCCTCAGGGTATATGAGTTTGACAGGCCCTTGTTGTTCTTGGGAGGACAAAAACTAGCAAATCTTTATCCTTTCTTCCTTTCCTCCTTTCTTCCTTTCATTTCTTCCTTTCTTTTCTTCCTTTATTTTCTTCCTTTCTTCCTTTTTTTTTGTCATCAAAAAGTGTCCTGTGCAATGTCCACACTTGGTGTTGTATCTGCTCCACATCTTTCTTAACCAAAGTAATGATGGGGCAGCAGTGACTGGAGTTAATATTTTGCCTCTTAGGGCAAATTTCCATTTTGGAGCCTTTTCTTGACACTGACTTGTCAGGTTGCTGCAATGTATCAAGTTCTTCTCCAATTGTGCTTGAAAATGCAGTTTAATCTTTTATTTCTTGGCACTTCATGATGCTGATGGCCAAATACTTTTGTTGTAGCCAAGCTGACAAAAGTAGCAGACACGTAAATAATTCTTGCCTTAAAAATAAAGCAGAAAAGGTAATTAGCATCTTCTTGTCTAATCTTCAAAAGTCACAGCAGAAACTGAGTGAAATGGCAGTGTTTCAGTCTGTGAAAGAAAGCATCTGAGATTATTGATGTCTGTCTGATAAAAGAAAAAATTGAAATTCTCCTCGTGTCTATAAATAATGGCAAACTACATGTTTCTAGGCCATAGCCTAACAGAGGAAGAAGAGTATATAGTGAAATACATAATAGAATAATAGCTATTTTTCCTTACATTGGAAACTTTTTTCCATTTAAGGCATGTATCCTCTATATTCTACTTACCAGAAAGACAATATTTTAGAATAATATTCTGTATACTTCCTTGGGCTTGTAATTTGAGCCCAAATTAAATTACTTTTAATAAGAAGTGATTAAGAAAGTTTCTTCCCCTTCTTATCCCCTATATTATATTCTTAGTATACAGAGCTTTGCATGTGTTTACCAGTCTAATGGAAAATTGCCTATTTTAAGATTTTCTTGGAAGGCTTAATGAATATTAGATGGCCCCCATTAGCTTGGTTTGTGTTTACAAAGTAGTTTGAACATATTAAATAGGTTAATCCCTGTTGATACAAGATTGGGGATGAACAGATCCAGAGCAGCCCTGCTGAGAAAGATTTGGGGATGCTGGTGGGTGAAAGGCTGGACATGACCCAGCCACGTGCACTCACAGCCAAACGTGTCCTGGGCTGCATACAGAGCATCGTGGGCAGCAGGGGAGGGAGGGGATTCTGCCCCTCTGCTCTGCTCTGGTAAGACCCCACCTGCAGTGCTACATCCAGCTCTGGGGTCCTGTTGGAACTGGTCCAGAGAAAGGCCATGAAGATGATCAGAGGGCTGAAGCACCTCTCCTATGAGGAAAGGCTGAGTGATCTGGGGTTGTTCAGCCTGGAGTAAAGGTGGCTCCGGGGAGACCTCTGTGTGGCCTTTCAGTACTTGAACAGGGTCTTAAACAAAGATGGAAGACAAACTTTTTATCAGGGTAATGATGTTAAATTCAAAGAGGGCCAACATAGATTAGAAGTTTTTAACAGTGAGCTTTGTGAAACACTGGAATAGGTCAACCAGAGAGATGGTAGATGCCACATCCTTGGAAACATTCAAGGTCATCCCAGGTTCAACAAGGCTCTGAGCAACCAGATCTAGTTGAAGATGTCACTGCTTATTGTAGGAGGGTTGGAGTAGATGACCTTTAAAGGTCCCTTCCAACCCAAACTACTCTATGATTTCATTACTTTAACAAACTACATGTTGAGAAAAATGTTGGGTTTTTTTTTATTTCTAGTGAAATAAGTTTTTCATAGAAATGCAGCATTTTAAAATGTGTTTTCACCCTTCTATTATCCAGTTAGTTTTATTGAGAGTATTCTAAACCTTAGAGGATACTTCATAAGGAATATATTATAGCATCCTGAATAGAAAAAGCATAAAGTTAATGAAGTACATGGAACTCATCCAAAGTTCATTCTAGGCATTTCAAAATATTCAAAAAGCACCACATGTATTTGGACAGAAGGAAAAGCAAAAAGTCCTTTGTGTTTCACCTGCACATATTAAGAGTTTCTAGTACTTTCTGGATTTAATTCTTCATTGCACTATAATACAATTATTAATAAAAACTAAAGAGTTTTGATTTAGAGGACTGTTAATGATGCAGAATACTTTACATTGGATGATTACTCTAACAGCTGCCTAGTTTTAAATCTCTTAAAAAGTGGAATTATATCTATTCTGAATTACTCAGCTGCCTGTTGCCAGGACTGAAAAGACCATCAGGAAATATTCTCTCTTGTATAAGTTCTTACCTGATTAGTAGCCTGCCCTGCTTAAGGTCTTCTCTGTAATTCAGACTAAGGTCTCTCAGGTTTTGATTGAAGGAATTACATTTCTTTTACTGTTTTCCTTTATTTCTCGGTTAATCGATTTTCCTATCACATTTGCATTGTTCTCTGCTAATGATTTTTTAATGAGAAAAGGCTGGGAGCATGGCTTTCCCTTTCTCATTATTGAACTATTTATGTGTTCAAGGGTAATTGTGTTGCCACAAAATTTCTGAAGCTGATGCTGCTGGCATAGAAGCAGAAATCCCTTTCCTTGTCCTTAGATGGGTGATTACATTTGGCCCCATCACAAATGCCGGGTTTGATACTGCCCACCCTACAGTACAATTCAGATTGCTTTGTATCAGTTGCTTGTGCTTTTTATTATCTAAATAATCCTTAATCTTTGTATTATTTTAAATTGTATTAGAAATTACTTTCCTAGAAGTAATAAACAGAATTGTTAAAATGTTTATAAGCAAGGAAAAGCTCTCCTGTACTTCCACTAGACACACAAGTACATGATGATCATATCCTATCACCAAACCTTTGGGACGTAGCAAGTACACCAGTCCAATTGATGTTCACTTTAGAAGTTTTGTTGCAATTTTATAATAAAAAAATAGCGTGTTAATAAAGTCACATACCAAATAGAAATCTACATATTTTGTATCAGACTGTTACTTACCTCCACTGTCAACTTAGTTTGTAACCTTTTTTAAATGAAAAACCAAATTATTTTAATGCAGTATATTTTTCACAAATCCAAGTTGACTGGCCTCAATTATGTTATCCTTCTTTAATTCTTAATTATAGTCCTGTAGCATCCATTACATTATTTTGCATGTGATTGGCATCTAGCTGACAGGTCTATAATTGCCCTCTTTAAAAACTGAAACATATTTCCTTTCTGTCACTGTTCTTGAACTGACAGTCTTTCAAGAGTTGCTGGAAAGCCATGGTTCATAGAGCTTGTCAGGCAGCAGTATTAAAAGTTTTGTATGCAAATTATCTGTATACAGCTATTTTAAAATTGAACCTCAGAATATTTTCTGGTATTACTATTAGAATGTAACAATTTTAATCCTTCTTGTTGTGTGACATACATATATAAAGGTTGCTGGATAGGATTTTGACATAAAGGAAGTGTTCTCTGTAACAAATATTATTTTTCATCTAAAAAATGAATCACCTAATGCATATATATGATTGGAGGTTTTTTCTCCTGAGGAATGGATTTTGTTCCCTGAAAATATTGGAGCCAGCAATGAATCATCTTCGAATTTCCTAAAGAACTCTCTTCCCAAGAATCTGTATTATTTACAGTAATTATTGCCACTTTACACCTTCTTTCATTTCATGTTTATTTTTTTTCTTACACCTCTTCTTCCCTTCTAAGATTAATGGTTTGCTGAACCAGTGTGGCTTCGGTTTTTGCTGAGTGTCCTGTGGCCCTTTGGGCACTGCTATTGCCAATGTTCTGGACTGCAGTTGGAGCTCTGTATCCTAGGCCCATACTTTTGTCCTTTGGTTTTTAAGAGTTGTTGAAGGCATACTACCCTACAAGTTGCTTTATTTTAAAATCTTAATAAATGTCTTATTCTCTCAAAAACAAACCAAATTTATGAAATTGATGTGTCAAGGCAGCCCAGCCTTAGCCATTCTCTAAGGAATCCCAGTTGTAGAATGCTGCTCTGATTTTGTTCATTTCCCCATCCTGTTCAAAAAGGTATAAAATGTACTTTTTGTTTCCCCAAAAGCCATTTCCTTTTTCTTCCAGCAAAACATAAGTGGTATTGACAGAATTAATGAACCCAGAATCACCATGTGGACCACTAGTAATTCATTCAGAGTCATGCTGAAGAAGATATAGTTTGATTAACTTTGTAGTTCTGTTTTCTATTAGTGTAAGTAGATGAAAGTCAGCAAAGTACTTTTCTAGAACATCTTAAAATGCCTCATGAAAACAGTGTCTCTACCTTGTTTTGTTTGTAAAAAGACATTAATAGCTGTAAGGCCATGAGTTACATAACCTGCAGGTATGGTGAAATAAAACGAGTTAAAAACCCCAGCAGGCAGATGGGTAATTGTGAGATTGTTATGGTTTAGGAGGTTTTGACTAGGTCAATGACAAAACAATTAATTGAATATTATTTACCTTGTATTTTCTTCCTTCTATATGATACTGACCAAAGTTTTGTAACTTATTTAGTTTAGGACCGTTTCTGCTCTTTCCCTTTGTTAAATCTCTTCTGTTTCAGTTAATGTTGTGTTCTTTCTATAGTACAGCCATTATTTATCTGAGTTAATATTGAAAAGGAATACTGTAAGGAACATTCTGTAATTAGGCATGAGTAAAAAGAGCTAGGAAAGGCAACAGATTAGCTTGTTACTATAAAAGATTGACTTTCTGTGTATGGATGCCTGGTTTGTAGAACATAAAAATGTGCCTTGGTCTATCACAAGTGGTTTTTAAACCATTTAATAAATATGCTGCTTAAACTTATAAAAAATAACAACAACCTTTTTAAGAATGGGGCTCATAAGCATTAAAAAATGCTCTGTCTTTTTCATAGTTCACATATTTTACTTATTTTCCACCAAAATGGAGAAAGTTTATTACTTTTTTAGATTACTTACAATGGACCTGACTTTTCCTGAATTAGTGGCTCTAATTCTGCTTTTTCATGGGGATTTTCAACAAACTTAAGTCAGTGTGAGCTAAATTGAACGAAATTCAGTTCTTTGTATGAAACCTGTTTTACATCTATAACATCACAATAGATGCCTGGAAATCAAGTGACTCGATTAATAGAAAGCAAAAAAAAAATATTTAAGCCAACAATCAAAACAATGCTGTATGCATGAAAAGACAAATAAAGTATTTTGTTAAAAAATACAGCTTCAGTCAGACAGAGGGGATAAGTCACTGAAGCAGCAATGCCTTTCAGCTACCAGCAGTACATAAGAATGAGTACCTTCTAGTTACAGATGTTTTGAGCAGTACAGCACCTGCAGCATCAAAGTGATAATTATTTCCACATTTTTTGTCTTACTTCATACTAAATATGGAGAGGGGAGGGGTGTGGGGTATGTGTGTCCCAAGTTTGCTTTTGCTATAAAATTGCCACTGCCTCTGTCCATGTGGTGATTTTCATTACCTCTGCTTCAGCGAGATTAAAGATTGCTGCTAAACTGTAATATGCTGTATGCCTTGTCTGTTATATTCAGGGCCTGGAGATGGATTTGCAGGGTGCCAGAGGTCTGCTCAGTGATGTGTTGAACAATCCATTTTACCTATCCCTAAAGCTCCTTTTTCATGGCACTGAAAAAATAAGATTATGAAGGGTGAGAGTCTATGGAGAAGATAGCTCATTTGCATTATAATTTGTCCTTGAGATGTCATGGAAGATTGGCAGTTGTCCTTAGAGAAGGACAGACCTAGCAGCAAGAACAGGAAGACCTAGTAATCACTCACTTTGATAGTCAGAAAAACATTGGTGCGAACTATTTAATTTATAATGTCCATTAAAAAAAAGAAGATGGGATAGATTCATGGAGAAAATTATGTCAAATTAGAAAGCTGTCTTTTCACAGGCTACTTGACCTGATGAATATGAAATAAAAAAGCAAGGGATGCACTTTCAACTTCAGCGTGGTTTTTGACAATCACAGCTTCCTATAAGAAGCCACAGCTGTGTTATCAAAAGCAGTGATTCCCAAGCTCAGGTTTGAAAGCTGGTGGGGAACTTACTGCCCCTGTTTCCATGAGCTTATGTATTTAGAGTTAATATTGACAGCAGTCCTGTGAAGTGTTCCTGGTCCAGCTTCACCTTAAAAAGAATTTCTGAATGACTCCAGCCTGTTGAGCATTTGGCATCTCTTCATTTTCTTTAAGACTGAGGCTTTTGGCCTGATTTGCTTGAAGTCTGAGCAAATCCTGCTCCGAAGCCCTCCAAGGAAATAGGTATTTCCTTTGTTGTTGCTGTAAATAAGTCAGTCACTGTCTGCTGCAGTATCTAGTCCATCTGGCTTCCTTCCAAGGCAGATGTTTGCTATCTGTCCCCATTTCAGGAGTTCCCTGACTGTGTGCTGTAAGAAAATGTCTTGTGTGCCACATGAGTGTGGCGTGCTATGGCATAATGTCACATTCCCCCTTTTTCCCACCCTAAGGTCTTTCCTCTTCTATGGTTGAATCCACTTAGTTCTCCTGCCCATTTTCTACCTGAGATTAACCCTTTCTTTGCATTCAGTAATTATAAAACAATTGCATTAACTGGGAATATTTGTGGGAATGCAGTACTGCAGTCGTTGTGCTTCCCTCAGGATGAATGTCTCAGGGACTCAGTACTTCCCTGTGACAGCCTAGCAAAGAAATAATATTTTCTTAAAACTACTGTTCGGTTTAGTGCAGCCAGCTTCAAAACATTTCTGACTAAATATAGGAACTCCAGACTATAGGAGCAATAAAACTAAGAGATTTAGAAAATAAATTTTCCAAAATGTTACAAGAATGAGTATAAAAGTCTCTAGTTCCCTAGAAAAAGGAAAGCTAGCCAGCCTGTGACTGCAGGGCCTGTATACTTAGCAAAGTTAGTTGCCCATGCAGAACCCATATCTGATGGGCTTGCATAAGGCAAAAGCCATGTTTCATCATCAACTTCCCCCCCATCCCAACTGCCCTCACAACCTTATCATACTTCTCAGCACTTTAGTGGACTGGGAGCTGCTAGGTTTTCCTCTCAGGAAAGCTTAGGTCACATCTGACAGCCCAATGCATAATTTGCAATACATTGTACAGAGGTAGCAGGAAGCTGGAGGCTGATGGGAACACCAGCCTTTCTTAAAGTCAAAAAAATCAAAGATGGAATATACAGCTTAATATGGCTAATTTCATTTTCCATTAAAAAATGGTCTCACTGTAATTTCTACATATGTATAACAGAAAACAACCTTAGAAAACTCAGCAGACCTGATTCATCTCTGTCTTTCCATTGATTAAATGTATTCTTTAGGATAACTTACAACTGTAGCTGAAAACAGTAAGAACTACCTTAGTAGAGTCCTAAGAATTACCTTTTTGAGTGAGATGAATGCTTTGCCCTGAACACTATTTTTCCTTCAGGAGCCAAAGCAGGAGACACTACTTACTGGGAACACGCAGGCTTGGCCAGGGCCTCCAGTGTATTTGTCTTGCCCTCAGTGATGTCTCTCCTTTCCTTTTTTCCAGCATGAAGAATTCTGGTCTCCATCCTTTTCTTCATTTTTCTTAACATTCGTTATATCCTCTTTAACTCCATTGGCTTGCCATCTCTACTTAAGATCTTAATTTTGGAACACCATATTTAGTACTTTATTGTTTAAAAATGAGGTCCCAATGACTGGGACAGTCTTGAGAACAGTGTTTATTTAGGCATGTGAACCATGTCTAGAGGAACACAATCTATGTACCTTGCTGTGGTTCAGTTCCCTCCAGACATAGATCAGGCCAAGGTCGTTAATCCCGATTTTAATTGCTTTTCTCTCTCATTAAGTTGACCATGTTAGAAAGCTAGATCCATCCAGCTGTAGAGAAAGGACAGTTAAAATCTTTTTGATGGTTATTGCCTGTAAAGAGTTGCAAGTAATGAAAATATTTCTGAGCAGAAGAGAAAGGATTGTTCTTATTGTACATATGTATTAAAAGTATCCCCAAAGGACTGCTTTGAGGATTTGATTTTGAAAACACAGTATCTTGTGAATGATAATTGTATTCCTGCTTTTTATTTTCAATGACAGGAGAAGGATACACACCTTCTGAATCATTGTGCTTAACTTTTTGGTCTGTATAAGTTTCCTATGAGCTAGCAGTATCTGTGTTTTATGTCTTGTCCAGCCCAATAAATTAATGGCTTTGTTTGAAAATTACGTGATATATTTCTGGGTATTTCTTCATTCTGTATCAATAAATAAGAATTGCTTAATATTACAATATATGAGAGTCTTCCTTTTTATCTTTCAGAAAGGAGTTTTAAAAGGAGTAAACTGGAATGCAGCAAGCACTTTAGTAAATCTTATCAGACAACTTTTACATGTTTTCCTGTCTTAGTTATTGTAGGAGTTGCTCTTTCT
>VZTZ01037328.1:943645-960472 GCA_013400955.1 Drymodes brunneopygia | reverse complement strand
GAGCGCCGCGCCCCCACCACGTTCTTGTAGGCGACGGACAACAGGTTCCTCTCTTCATTGGACAGGGGCTCGTTCAGCTCTGTCACCTGTGTGGAGAGAGGGGGAGAGAAAAGAGACGCTTGGGTTAAGCCCCAGTGGTTTGACATTCCCATTGCACCTTTGGGTGTTCCTGTGCATCTCCAGAGAGAGGCAGGAAGAGGCAGTTGGCCCAGCAAGTCCTGCTCTGTCATCCAGCTCTGTCTCTGCTCCCATTCCAGCACGAGCCAGCTGGGAAATCATGCTGGGGTTGGGTTTTATTTCAGAGATCAGCTTTTTCCATAACGAGAAAAATCTAGGAAAGAGGTACCTTTCACCTGTAGGATGAGAATTGGGCTTGGTGATGCAGGGGAGAGGGACAGTCAAAGCAGGAGGGAGGAGATGGTCCAGGGTTACGAGCTCCCTGCATGGATTAACACTACCAGAGCTATGGGGTGTTCATCTTTTCCACTTCCATGAGTCCAGGGCATGCTTTTGAGACACCCAAAGAATCTGTGAGACGATACAATTACAGCTGCCTCAGGCACCTGCACAGATGAGGACTTAAAAGCTCACTTGGTGAGGGGGAAATCCCCCACACTGGATTTTCCTCACTAAGGTTAACAGTGTTAGCTCACACTGCCACCTGCCTCATGCACCACAAAAAAAACAAAGGGATTATGGAGATGATGAGCACAGAGCTCCCTCAGTTACTTGGGAAGCATCACTTGGTATCACAATAATCCCATTCCAGCTCCCACAACACCATGGCTGGCTGGAGCCACTCAGGCAGCACCTTTGGCCAAGCACTGCACCAGCTTCCCACCCCCAGGGGCAGGAGAAGCCCTTAGAGCAGACAGGACACCACGAGGCAGCTCCACACTCCCCTGGAGCGGTTACAGACGCCAAGTGGCACTTTGAGCCTGGGCATGGCCATTTTGCCCCTTCCCCCAGGACACACCACTGCCCCATATCCACACCCTGGGCACAGCCACCAGGGAATCAGGCCAGCAGAGCAGGAACCTGTGAGCCACCTCACGGCAGTAAAGGATTAGGTAATGGTTTGGATGTGAAAGGCTTCTGCAAACACTGAGTCACTTTCACAAGGATCTGTAAGGACAAGGTTTGCTCTGGACCCAGATAACCACATTTATGGTAGGGATAATGAGGCCAAAGGCCCAGCCCTGAACCTCATTTGAATGGCCCTGGAATGACTCACAGCTGTTCACACCGTATTGACCTGCACATTCCAGAACATTCACTCCTCCTGCAGCTCTCCAGCCATGCTCTGGCTAATGTCTCCTCCCAAAACCAGGCTGCAGCTAAGCCTGTTTCCCCCACAGCAAGCAGAGTCTCTGATTTCTGATCAGACCCCCTCCAGCCCTTTCCCTAAAGGCAGAGGCAGCAAGCAGACCCTCCATTCCCACCCCTGCTGCTGTGTGGATCTATGCTGCTCCACAGGATGTTCCAGAGCCTGGCAGAGGAACAGCAGACACCCCTTTTCCATATGGAAGAGGCTCTTCCTGTGCAAACCAGCACAACTGCTGCTGCTCCAGGGTACGAGACAGCAGAGGGACCAGGGAAATGGGTGTCACATTAATGAGGGCAGGATCTCCTGGGACTATCAGCAGCCGCCAGCGGCGCAGGACAAAGAGCACAGGGCAGGGTTCCAGGGCAGCTCCCAGTGTTCCCACCCAAGGTAAGCAGGGCAGCAATGCCCGGGCCATCCGGCAGCTCCTGGTGCCAGGCCAACCCTCACACCCCTCTCCCAGCCAGGACAACGGTGACTGTTTAACCACAGGGCCCTGGGATCCCTGTGATATCCTGCTTCCTGCAGCTGGGCTGGGCAGGGCCTGACCACAATGTGCCCAAATAGCCGTGGTGAGACACTCGCACGCTGCCTCCAACCTGCCTGGTGCTCTGAGGTCTCTACTCCACAGTTTTACAGAATGTCTCCATTCTTCCCTCTCAGTGACACCTGCACAAACACACAGTAATGATTCTGTCTCAAAAATATCCTTGGGAGCACAACCAAGGTGTCCCCCTGCCCCAGGGCTTATAGATTGTCTGTCCTCAGAGATACTAAAGACTCCATCAGGTTACCTGGGGTCTTGTCCCACCTAAGCTGCCCTGTTTTGAGGGAGGGATTCGGAACTAGAAACATCCAGAAATCCCAGCCTGAGTTATTCCAGCTGGAAATGGAGTGTCCAACACCAACAGCCATACAAGAGACTCACTGATTCCACAACAGGGGTTGTGAAGATTGATCACCACATGAAATCTTGCTTTTAGCAAGGTGCTCCCTGAGAAGAGAGACCAGTTTTGAAGTGAAGACCAAGCAGGTGCTCTAAAGCTGCCCCACAGCCACGTCTGCAGATACTTATCACTGCAGGAAGAAGATTTACTTCCTTTCACCAGAAGAGTCTTGCTGGAGGACAGATTTATTAAAACTACAGGGAGTTTCGTGGGATTAGCTTTGCCATAAACATTTTAAATTCGAAGCTATTAAGGATTACGGAGGAAAGTTGCCTGTCAAAACCCTTTCAACAAACTGGCTGACAGATGTACACCTGTGGAGACAGCAGATTCCCCCAGGGAGCTCACAGGGAACTTGTCAAAGCAGGAAGGGAGCCTTGTTAACCATGGCACTGCTTTCTAGCAGGACCCAGACTCCCAGGAAGGAGCACTGCAGAGATAGGGCCAAGATGTGACATGGGTGGGGACAAGGACTATGTCCCTCAGCACCAGGAGAGAGAAGAGGCTGTAGTCAGTCCCACACAATTCAGTTTGCAACTGAGCTGAGGGAGGAAGAGCAGAAAACCATCATCTGGCTCTTGCATTTCCAGCAGGAAGAAAATGCAAGATGCCCAGGACACAAGGTATCAGACAGCAGGGTACACTGAGCTGCCTTATCAGAGTCAGAAGAAGGTGGAAAAGATGTATCCCAGGTTCAGCTGCCTTTGAGGACATCCCTGCCCTCCGTCTGCCCAGAGCTGCCTGCTGCCCCTCAGCCACAGCCAAGAGCCTGCTGCCCACTTGCCTGCGCTGGCATTTCCTGCCACAGCCCCCTCCACACTGCAGGCTGTGCAGTCACTGTCACTCTGCTCTTCCCACAGCACTGCAGCAGTGCCCATTTCCAGAAGAAAGCACTCCAACACCTCTGCACCAGCCTGTCACATGCACGTGGGGCTGTGCCTTCTCTGTAGCCTGTGCTGGCCAAACAAATCCTAATTTTTTTTTTCTTACACTGCAGGATACCAAAACAAAGTGAGGCCACAGGCTAGACAGCAGGTTCTGATAAACTGAGTTTGTAGCACTGCACTGAATGCCTCTGATACAACATCAAATAAGGCAATATCCTGCATCAGGCCTGGATCACACTGCAGCAGTCACACTGCAGAAGGGCAGAACCTTCCCCCTTGTTAACTCAGACCCTGAAGGGGTCTCACCTCCCCGAAGGAGGGCAGTACCCTTATCAGGTCCCCTGATGCCACTTCCAGCACTGTTAAATGGAGTCAGAGACTTCAAACAGCCAAAGGAAAATCTTAATTTGGCATTTGGAGGGCTTGGCAGGAGCACAAAGCCATCAGAGTCTACCTCCTCTTTGGGAAGTTCAGTCAGCTTGGAGTTTTACTCCCCTGGCTGTCAGCAGAGAAGAGCAGAATTTGCTCTGCAAATCTCAGTAACTGTCCAGTCTCATCTCACTCTTGTGCCCATGGAGACTGGGGAGAGGAGCAGGAGATGCATGAGCCTGAAATGGTGTCAGGTCCTGGATATGGCATAAACAGCCAAGGACAAGGAGCTGATCCACATGGTGGAAACTTGATAGAGGAAAGTCTTTTAGCTATTCTGGAAAAAAAAAAACCCCACACCTGCCAGGAGCAGACTGCACAAGGACACCTCAGCAGGGAGAGCAGGGAGCTTGGCATGGAGCAGTCCATGCTGCCAGGCTCTGGCTGGGAGGCACGTTCCATCACCAAGCTGGAGGACAATGCCAGTTCCAGTCTCACCAGTTCCTCTGATGGCACACTGCACCACCAAGACTCAAGTGCCCTTAAGCCACAAGGAAACTCCATGAGTTCCCTCTGGACAAAAATCAGTGGAAGTTTAGGGTTTATAGCGCTTGGGAGACCAGAGGCTTGTTCAAATCCAAGCCCTCTGATTAGCAACAAAGCACTGCAGAGGCAGCACCATCTCTGAGAAGGTTTTCCTGATTTCTCCACTACAGCTGGAGCTCTGACTCAGCACCCTGCCCAAAACCTGGCAGGCTCCCGGCATGCTCGAGGATCATATTGCAGCCAGGGAAGGTTCAGCCTCATGAGGAGAAAACAGGGAACAAGCAAAACTTTACCTGCCCCTAATGTCAAGGTATGTAAACTCCAAAAGCCCAAGGGTTGGTTCTACAGCACCTTCTCTCTGGAAGAATCCTGATTAACAGGCTTTGGTGAGACCCACGGGGAAGGCTGGCTCCCAGAGAACAGCAAGTTGGGTTGGTTAGGGGCTTATTCCAGGACTCCCATCCTCCACTTCTAACCTTGCATGAGTAGGTCTGTATATACATCAGGAAATTATAACTTTTTGAGGTCCCTTCAGTGACTGCAGTGAAGATCCATCACAGCATTTAGTTCTACCTGTTTATCCTTGCACACTTTTCACTTAGTTTGATAATTAAGTGCCCATCCATTTACAGCTTCTGCCTGGCTTTGATGTCTTATCTTAAAGCAGACAGCACTGGCAGGCTGAGAGGACCCAGAGATCCTTCCCTGGGGAATACCATCAACATCTGACAGTTTAACCCACGTTATAAACCTCAACACTTGCTCTTCTTATTGCCTGAAAGAGAATCCGAGTCCTTCGTGACATCAGACACCTACAAAGAGCAAAGCTTTCCTGGAGAGACAGAGACAGCCATGAAAACTTCAAACTGTTCACTGAGAACAGCTTTTAAAGATCAGCAGAGGTCCTCTCCCACCAGGATATACAACATCCATCTCCCCTTCAGCACTCGTGCTTCCTGTTCTATCTACAGCTCCTGCACCATGTAATTAAGCTTGTTATCTCTCCACACAAACCCCAGCAAGTGCCTTGTATTCCTTCACATGCAGCTCCTTAGTCTGAGCTCTGGCCTGAAGGTCCCCTTCTCTGTTCCATTTTTTGAAAGGCAAATGTGCTTGTGAAACAATGTTCTGACCAACTCCAACCCCTGAAATTCCTTCTTGGTCTGTAGCCACTGGCAAGTGGAGCAACCAGCCCACAACCCCTGCAGGCTCAGACAGTTGAAAAAGGTCACAATACCTGCAGACATGTCACCTTTCCCCTCCATCTCTAGGTGCTGTCTCATTGTGGGACCCCACCACCCAAGTGCAAGGACAAGAGGACATGGCCTCAGGCTGTGCCAGGAGAGGTTCAGGCTGGACATCAGGAAGAATCTCTTCACAGAAAGGGTTGTAAGGCATCAGAAGGGGCTGCCCAGGGAGATAGTGGAGACCCCATCCCTAGGAGTACTGAAGAAATGACTGGACATGGCACTCAGTGCTCTGGTCTGGTTGACATGATGGTGACTGGTTAAAGGTTGGATGTTGTAACCTTGGAGGTTTTTTCCAACCTTAATGATTCTGTGACAAGACCACCTTCGGCAGCCTGGGTGCTGTCATTTTGGAAGGTCATGACTGACAGACTGCCTGTTTTCTCTGTCCCCAGCTCATCCTAACTTGAAGAAATGGCTGCCCTCAAGCACATGAAATTGTCACCATTACCCAGCAGCCTGGTGACAGTCACGACTTGATGTCACACAACCTCACCAAGAACAGCTTCTCCGTGAGCGCCAGAGCGAGCTGTCCTACAACTCCATCGCAGCAGTCGGAAAGATGCTTTTCTTAAGCACTGTCCTACTTTGGCAAAGTAGGCGTGTGTTAAACCAGACCTAAATCTAAAATGTTACCAGATTGGTTTGGGTTCTTTTCCCCTGCTGCCTTGCCTTCGCCCCCCCATGTCACACTTCCAAAGTGGAAGTCACACCATAACTGCTTCTCTCCTCGCTGACCCCTTCCGCTGCCCTCTGCTCATGTTTTAACTCAGCGTGGCCAGGGCGATTTTGGGCTCTAGGTCAAACCCTTCCTTTCATCCCAGACAAGACCAAAAAAAGCACGTGCAGGCTGTGGGCAGACACAAGTTCCCCACTGCCTTCTCCTTTGCCTGTTTCAGTATGAATAATCACCTGCCAGTTCCCGTTTTCTAAGGTGGCAGGGCCAGCTCACATCACAGGCCAGCAGCTGAGGGCACATGGGATGGCTCTGCCATTACATTTCAAATTGCTCCCAGTGCCTCACAGACCAGTGTCTGCAGAGAACTGTTTACTGCTTGTAGCCCAACTGCATCTCAGAAGCTACTCAGGTGCTCCAGACACCAATTAGGATTTCTGCATGTTCCTACATTTAACAGCAGCTTTCATCCCACTCTGCAGCCTTTATTACTTAAGGCGACTTTGAAACACCCAAGACAAAGTCTTCAGACTGGGAGATGTGGAAACCAAGAGCTCATTTATTTCGCTTAATAACTACATGCAGGTTTGATCAGTTCTTGGAGCCTGCAGACCTCCTGCTCGTTTCAGCGTGGTAGTCATCAATTTCAGTTAGAGAAAAAGCAAATTTCAGCTACTTGGGTCATTCTTGCACATGAAAAGTTAAAGAGAGCCAAGGTGAGAAAACCAGTGAGAGCAGCAGAGCCCTGAGCTGCTCCATTCAGTGTCTGGCAGCAGCATTTCATGTACCAGCCCTTATCTGCAGCACTGCAGTCCCAGCACTTGGTCTAACGACTCCAGGTTTTTTCCACTACAGAACACCTGGGTGCCATCGATTTGTGTCCCCAACTTCTTCTGCAGCTTGAGATAAGACAAACACCAGGGAGCATCTGCCTGTCATGGCTATTGTGGACAGAGAGCAGCCCAGACACAACCCAATAACCAACTGGAAGGAACAACCCCAGCCTCCCAGTTTTGTGCATGCTCAGGTGTGGAGCTATGAACCACTTCTGAGTTAGCCTTGCACAGTCGTGTCACAGGGAGCTGCATGTGCTTTTTGAGCCAGGAAGGAATCATGCTTAAGTTTTCTTGTCTTCCTTATTAACACCTTGATTCTCATTAGCCTTGCTGACAGGCTATTAAACACGATGAAAGCTGACTGTAGGACAACTTGTTTCAGTGTCTTGCTGCCACTACCTGTGTCGTACTTATTAAAAACTCTCAGGAAAAATGATTGACCACTGTCAGTCTAGTGCCTCCCAGCCAGCAGATGGAGAGAGCAGCAAGTCCAACCACATCAGTCCCAGCATTTCAGGAGATTGTCACTCAGGGCTTATCACACTGTCTCTGGCAGATGGGATACCAGCACCTTTGCCTGCTTAACTACAAAGCAACAGAAGGGATGCCAAGCCATTCCTTCCCTGGGATATGGCAGGCTGGCAGCATCATCTGCCCACTGCTGCATGCTGTGAGGGCCTCAGCAGCCACCCAGGATCACCACCACCCTTCTCCATCACCCAACAGCCTGGGGAGTTCTCCTGCCTCGGATTATCCGCTCTGTTCCCTGCTGATAGACCTGTTCTCCAAGCTCTCTGCTAGGCACGTGGAACTCCAGTGCCACAGTGCGCCACTGCCCTGAGAGCTCAGGTATACCCCTGGAGCTCACAGCAAGTTTCAGGAGCTCAGAGCTGGTCTGTTGATCATTTTGGAAAGAGAATGACAATTCATGGTCGCTATACGCTCTTCTGGGCTGCATTAAGCTTCTCCAGGTGACAGCTGAAGAGCTCTTCAAGAGTAACTGCAGCTCTTTTCTCAGCAGCAGTTCTGTAGAAGCTTAAAGACTTTGTTTTCTTTAATTTCTGTTCAAGCATTATTCCTCAGAAGATTCCATCTCAAAACAGGCTTTTGAGCTGAAGCAGCCATCCAAAGGACGGCCACTGAACATTTCTAGAGTCTTAAGACTTGGTCAACACAGAGGAAGATGGTTTTTTTCTTTCCAATTCATGGTAAAAGAAACCCAAGCTAGACAGATTTCAGGGACTCTACAGATAAATGCACCAAGTTTCATGTGGGGAGGGTGTTCAGTGCTGTTTGGAGCATTAGCTGCTTAAAGATTTACCTCACAGCTTCCAAGGGTACTAATCTGGCTCAGATCTTAGTGCTTTCCTGCCCACCTCCAGCCCCACTGCCAGGCAGTAAGAATCCTGCCACCAGATCATCAAATCCTCCCCAGAGCGTCAAATGCCAGGGCTTGTCCTTAATCAGGGGCTCAAAAAATGCCTGTGCCCATGACCTCTACCTAGTTGAGCCAAGTGGAGAGAGAAGACATGATCTGCCATGGGCAGGCCACCCCAGGGCTGAGATCATGTTCTGGTTGCTGGGAGAGCCTGTTCCCAGGTCAGCTGGAGCAGGATGAACTGGGCAATTCCTGGCTGCTGGCATGGCTTCCTTTGGCACAGCAGAGCCACTGCTGCCATGGCAGCTGCAAGCTGCTGCTCCAAAGGGTGAAATGGGAGAAGCTGTAGCCATGCAAAACTCCCTGCAGTGAGCATGTACATTTTTAGCTGCTCCACATCACTCTCCCAAACACTTTGGGGACACCTGGTTGTTGTACATCAAGGTAAGGCTCTGGAAATATTTTAAAAAAAAAAAAAAACCTCACAAACTTTTTGCTCTGGGCCTCTTGGTTTGCAGATCCAGCAGTTCCTTGGTGTCTCAAACGTGTTTTACCAGATTAAGCAAGAGACTTCCCAGAACACCCAGGTGGATTCCTGCATGCCAGCTCCACGATAGGTTTAATTTCTGCATCAGTGAGTAAGGTGCTTTTCCCTCCAGATGTACTTTACCCTCCCACTGCTTTGGGGATTTCAGGCTTGATCTTACACATCTCTAGCAAAGGCAATTTTATTTAATTTCTTAAATGAACTTGCAGAACAGAAGAAAGTCAAGTTTTCGCTCTGGCAGCCTTCTGGAGCACTGCAATAAATTTTAAATTACAAGAAGGGTCACTTTATTATCCTAGATCCAACAGTTTAACTCCCCTTGCCTGGCTCCAGCCATCTCCTCCCAGCCTCTTCTGAAGCCCAAGGGACTCCCACCATAGATTTGATCTCAGTTCATCACAGGTGACAGAACCCCTTGGGTGCCAACATCATCTTGACACACCAAATGCAAGAAGCCAAGCTCCCAGCTTCTTGGTAATGAAATATTCACCCTATAAAACAAAGCCTAACAGTATAAATAGGCAAAGCTCTAACACCTACCCCAGCAGGGTGTAAATCAAAGGCTGTTAATCTTCCCCAAGTTCTCATTCACTGCTGAATATTAAGCATTAGCCTTTTACAAGTTGAGATCTCCTCCAGCAATTGTTGAGCATGTCTGTTAGCACATGGCACAGCAACAGCTTCTCCACCTACTATTAATAAACTTTGTGCTGCTGAGCACCACAACTGTCCAAACAACACGTCCATCAGCAGCCTCGTTAGCACTGAAGCTGAGACCTCTCGCTGGTGTTTTTCTAGAGCCTTGCTGAAACCATCTTAGAGAGGAGGCAGAAGCACACAGACACGCCAAGTAGCTTTGCTTGGTACGTAAGCAAAGACACATCCCAAGCAAGCCAACCCATCCGGCGGGATCAGAGGGAATTTGCAAACAATTAAGGAATGGTTTGCACTTGGAATCCCTGCAGACTTGCGCTCATCCAAGTGCAGCTGCCTCAAACACCCATACACGGACTCAGTTCCAACATCTCCTTTATAGAAGAAAAACATTAAGTACTCTAATCCCTAATCTGGGGATCACTTTAAGGGAATCTCACGCCATCATCAATGACATGTTCTCTAGTTACTCTCCCACTCCAATTAACTAATGCACTGCCCCTGGTCACCAGATCACTAGCTTGGGGCCAAAAATCAGGTTTGTTTAATATCTAATTGAGCATGTACTGGGTCATGTCCGAGATGTGACTAAATCTGTGTAAGCACAGAAAAACCTGAGACTGGGGGAAGTTTGCCCTTAAAAGGGCAGACAATGGCTTTTGTTTCACCAGCTACATGAAGGCTTTGCTTTTGAGAGACAGTCTTGTCAGTGTTTCTTGCAGCCCAAGGACTGCTGCCTCATCATTTCAGCGCCATTTTCCAGAATTTACCATTTCTGAGCTTTTCCAGACTATACCAAGATAATCAGCAGTGCAACCACCATGAGTCTCCTGGGTGAAGATCAACCCTTATGATTTATCAGCCCCAGCAGCTCCCAGGGCTTCAGCCCACAGGAGGGACCAAAAAGATGCAGCAGCTCAGCCTCACTGCCATTGTGCACTCAGAAAAGATGGACAAAGCCATTCCGCTGCTGAGCTCCTCCCCCAGGCACACTCCCCACCCAGAGCCACATCAGAATCAGAGGTCAGAATCAGAGTCAGAATCTCACATCTTGACAGCAGGACTCTGGAGCAAAGAGTCAGGCCTCTTACTTAAAAAGAAAAAAAATTTAAAGAGCAGAATGCAAGTCATTTTGTCCCCATTTTCCTTCATTTTAGGCTGGGAGGAAGGACTTTGCTCATTAGATCAAGCAGTCAGGGGAAAAACATTCCCACAAAGTCATTTCATTTCCATGGGGAAAGAAGAGTTCCCCCAGCTCTGGTGACTGAAAGCTGCACTGGCAGAAGCACAGGCAGAGCCTGGCAGCCAGCAGCCACAGCAGAATGTTTTATCTCAATGCCACCAGCACAAAAACAACCACCACCATTTATCTGAACAGCTCCTTCAAGTCAAGCCAAAGGTTTCAGAGACTGAAAGACAAAGCCACCCAAAATCCAGCAGTGACCAATCCATAGCTACTTCCCCTTGTTTTAGCTGGTTTCTAGGCTTTCACTGCCCAGCAGTGACCATCACTAGTTAAATCAAGTCAATACTTATGTTTCCACTCAATTTTTGCTTCCCAGACAAGGCAGTTGCCACAAAATGAATGGCAGTTGCCACTTCTCTGCAATGATGTGAATCTAACATTGAGGAGCAAGACTTCAGCTAAGGACCGGTTAGGTTAGTTACCTCTCTCGTAAAGAGAAGAAGTTGCTGAAGGCTTTCAGCTTTCCAGAAGGAAAAGACAGAGGCTTGACCAGTGAAGGAAAGAATGTCTAAGCCAGCTCCAAACCAGGTAGCACAAAAATATTCCTCACAGTGTCAGCTTTGGAAAAATCTATCTTGAGCTGCAGAGCACTGAGGCGCAGAAGACGCCTGGAATCATCAAGGGTGTAGCAGCTACCCAGAGACAACCTCAGCCCTGCATCACAGCTGTGCCACAGTGAGATGGAAGATGATGCCTGTATCCCATCAGGATTGCCACTGGAGAAACGCTTGGGAAGCCAGGCAAATCCTGTTCCACTGTGCTTTGTACTGCAGGTATTCCAATATGCATTCACGTTACGCTGGCAGCTCAGGAGGCAGAACAGGGCAGAAAAGAACAAGGCAGAGTCCTAAATGCTCCAGGCACTGACTCATCTGAGGAAAAGCTCCCTCAGGTCAGACTGGAGGTCATTTCCAGTGCCTCTTTCCCTGTACCTGCCTCTGAATAGGCTGGTGTTTGGCTGGGACACTGAGCAGCCAGCTCTGGTCCGAACTAGTCTGACAGTCCATGTGATCTTCCCTGCCAGACTGAAACTGAGCTCCCAACACACCACTCACCTCTGCCAAGGGAAAAGCAGCACCAACAAGTTCAGCAGTGCTCCACATCCAAGGGCACGTCTGAGCTCAGACAAAGCCACCTCCCAAAAAGCAGCTGGTTACTCAAGTACAAGCAGCTGAGACACACAAAAGCTCAGATTCTTTACTGCTCCTGAATATGTACCCTCGCACACTTCTGCACATGGTTCACTTGGCATGAAGCTGCTCCAAATAGAAGCTTACAAGTTCAGTCATAGAGCTGGTGCATTAGGCCCTGCCAGATGTGTCACCATCCATGGAGGTTTCTCCAGATGTCAGGTCATGGCTACCACTCTCTTCCCCAGCCCCTGCTCCATCAGCTGCACCCTGAGCCATGTTTCTCCTTGTGTCCTCAAGAGCAACAGCTAGTAGATCCAATTCCCCACTACAAGCCTGCAGAGATAGTAGAAATATCAGGCTTTCAAAAATCCTTGTCCTTAGGATTGTGATCTTGGGGTCAGTCACCAGCCTGGGAACAAAACCCAGGCCCCCCCATAGGCTACAGAGACGCTTTTACTCCACCTCCCTGATCTTAAGCTTGGCAAGGCTGAGACTGCTTACTCCTACTTGGAAAGCCAAGCTGAGCATGCTCCTGAGCAGCACTAGTGCTATTGGCCCAGGCACATGAGAAGTGGCTCAGTAATATGTGTGAAGAAGAGGAAAAAAGATAGTGGGGATCCTCAAATTAAGGAAAATCTTCATTCTACCAGCCATAGAAGCTGAGAAAGAATCATCGTTTTAATCTCCCTGATCACAAACCCAACCCCAGCTGCAAGAAGCAGAGGGACACATCACAGTTATGTGGATAACCCTCACTGCTCTTGAAAGCACCATCCAGAACATCTATGGGAACCACTAAGAGGATGTCAAGGACATCATCCAGTTGCCAAGAACAGTGTATATGCCCCTAGTTTTCAATCCAGGAAACATTTCTGGAGCTGAAGTTCTGTGGTTGTCCCTAAATTGCTGTTCCTGAGTATTACAGCAAGCCCAAGGACACATCATCAGTGTCCAAAGAGTTTATTCCAGAGAGCAACTTTGGGATCAGCTGGTGAACACAGCTGGGGCAGATGGGGCTTATCCATTGACATTATGAAGGTTATTTGGTGCACTAAAACCATTGAATCTTCTGTGAACCAACCATTTTTCTACACAAGAAGCAGCAAACAAAGGTGATTGAAAAAAAAATGAATAAATCAAGACAACTCCCACAAATTTTTTTGCACTTTCATGGTTAGACATCATCCAACAGATCTACTGGATAAACCCAAATAATCCAAGGGTTCTTGGAGAGCCCTTGCTCAGGAATTTTACTGTTTCTACACCCCCAGGCATAACTGAACTGCTATATTCTCCATCACAGTCTCAATATCACTTTTGTTTAGTTCAAGAAGAGCTACTTCCAGTCAAATCCATCCTGGCTGCTACACTTGGCCAACTAAGAAACCCAGCATGGTCTTGTAAGTCAATGACTCTTCCTAAATGGACTAAATAAGAACTCACAGAGACTCAAATCGGAATTCCTAAGAGCTTGAGCCGCTGAAGACTGGCCAGTTACTGTGAGCAGAGTCCACTGCAGTCATGTACAGGGCACACTGCAACCTGTCTGTGGCTTAGGTGCAGATGTGACTCAGGCTCCTGCTACAAGGCCCCAAGGCCAAGTCACACAGAGACTGTGACACACTGTGAACCTCTACGAGATCAGGACAGGAGCTCCTGACAGCCACCACCCCATGGTGTCTGTCCTGACCCCATGGACCTCCAGGAAGGAAGCCCTGTCCATGAGTCAGGCTGTCTCCAGTCCCCACCACCACTGCTGTCTGGAGGCACCATGAGGCTGGGCAGCATTCAAGCTGCCTGCACAAGAGCATCGATGCTGCCACTAGATGCCAACAGCTAATGACTGCACCATCCACCTCGGCACTGGGAATGGTTTCTCCAAAGCCTTCCCCAGACCTCCCGGGAAGTGCTACTACAGCAGCTCGCACTCCTTGCTCCCCTCCCACCATCACAGATGGCCTGCCCAGCACTCCTCCTGGAGAAGCCTTTCCACACCACCCTTTTGTCTGTGTACACTGCGAGCAGAAAGCAGCTAATCATCCCTGCTCTGCTCCCTGGGGACTCTCCAGGCAGGATGGATTTGTGTTACTACTCCTTTTTCCAAGGGTGGGCCTGCTGTCTGTGTGAAGCCTTGCTATCACCGCTAATATGCTGGATCTGGGGGGATGATATGCTGCCTAGCTGGTGACCACCACGGAGAAATGCACATATCCCATGCCAGGCAAGGCCTGCAATTCCCCATCCTCCCTGCAATTCCCTGCTCCTCCTCCATCCACAATGGCCCTTTACTGGACCAAGCTGGGGTGTCTAAAGCTTGGAGCAGCCATCTGCTTTCCAGCATCTCCAACATTCCCCCCTCCACACCCACGACACTTGGTGGTCCTCACATACAGCACAGCCACGGCCCTGCTGCAGAGGTTGGCTCCCCCTAAGTCAAGCAGTCAGGTATTGCCCTCACAGGGGACAGCCCCATACCTACACCAGACATAGCTGCAGTGCAATAATTCTCCCCACGCACTTTCAAAAGGAGACTTATTTCCTGCAAAAGTTATTGCAATCATCTTGTTCATTCACCTGCACATCCCCTCAGCATTAAGGTCTGGGGAGAGGCACGTGCTCTGCTCCCTGGGCAGCACTGGCCAGGGGCTTGGCAGGGCTCCCACCTCCGGAGAGCTTCCAGCAGCACTGCTCTCCCCAGCTAATGGATATCGATCCCCAGCCCTGGCGTGGGCTCGGATGGGAAAGCTCTTCCTGAAGCTGAACCAGACAAAAATGCATCCTGCTCCAACCGCCAGCACTGTGGGAACTGAAACTGCAGTGAGCAAGCTCAAGGCCAATGTCTGACCACTGACGACCCTGGGGACCAGCAGAGAGCCTTCCTGTCCCCCAACACCTGATAGGGCTGATGCTACCCCCAGACAGCCCTGAGGTGACAAGGGACATGACCAAGGTCATGCAGCCATACCCTGGATCGATGGGCCCGCCCTGCACCCTTCCTGGGTGTGGCATCACCTTCTGCTCCCTCTGGCAGGTGAGGGGATGATCTGCTGTGCTTTCAGAGACCCTCCCAATATGGGCTGAAGGAGCAATCCTGCTCCTGCAGCAGCAACATAACTGCAGGTAGCAATCAGGGGCACTAGCAGCTAGCACTTGCAGAAGGAAGGAGCTGGAAGTTATTATGTATAAATATTATTTTTGAGAAACTACTGCAATCCCAGAAATCACTGGATGAATCAGCAGACAGCAAGAACCCCAGCACACCACTTCCATTTTAAACCATTAACACAGGCATTCAGCACAGGTTCCCAAGCAGACAGGGCTGAGGCTGAACAACCCACCCAGCTGCCCCACACGAGGCAGCCACCAAAACACAGCGGTGAGATGAAGTTGCACGAAAACGAGCCTCACAACAGGTTTGAAAGGATAACCACCGAGCGTTTTTCTCAGCAGGGTGCTGGGGAGGGCTAGGTTTGGAGGGCAGGATGGCTCTGCATCACCTTCGCTAGGCGCAGCCCGCATGCTCTCTGCTACCGCCTGGGTGCATTGCAGCTTGGACCATGGCATATGACATCACTAGGCGTTGCTACGGAAATGAGTGCGAGGTCATCAGCCTCCCGCACAACCGGGGCTGGGGGCTGGGCAGCGCACGGGGACGGGGATAACCGGCTGTGACACGGCTGTGACATGCCCGTGGCCGCCGGACCGGCCGTGCCGGAGCTGGGGCAGCGCGGTGCAGAAAGGAAGAACAAAGCTCTGCCTTTTGTTTGCTGGTGAGGGGAGGCGTCAGCGCTCCCGCTGGGGATCGTTTCCTTACGGCCAAACTACCCGGCAGCTGATAAGAGGCGTTAGCCCGAGTTACTGTTTCACCAAGGCCCGTAAGGGCTGGAAGGAAAAAAATCACATATATGAGCTCTTAACAACGCCTTGGGTTCAAGCACCCAGCCCGGGGAAGCAGGCTAAGAGATATTCACAGTGCAACACGGCTGTGAGTCCCGGGCATATCCCTGCTGGCTTTGTCACGGCGGCTGTATTATCCGTAGGAAATGAGCTGTAGGATCTGCTCACACAGCAGGCTTTGCTTTAAAATGAATAGATGCCGCTATCAGAAAATGGTGTAAAAGCCACAGTGCAGAGAGGGACAGCCCGGCTGGTTTAATGTGATAATATCTCGTTCCGATTATCCGTATTTCATTCCTTGATAAGACATCTCCTCCCTCCCCGGGCTCGGGCTGTGACAGTTTTGTCTGTTTGATAAATGCAAGGTTATTGACAAAATGGTGCAATATGGGCAAACAGAGCTGCACCCACGGCAGACTGCGACATTCCCAGATCGGCATTCACTTTTCATCAGCCAGGGAGGATACCCCAGCTCCCAGCAAAGGCTCAGACCTGACTAAGAAGACAAACATAAAGAACAGTTTTCCCCTTTAAAGCACCCCCTCCCTCCCTCCACCCAGTCTAGCCTCTCTGCAATATGACAAATGCAGAATCTTCTGGAATGACTTGATCCTGCCTCCCACGATTGCTTTGTTTGCAAGATCAGATCAGAGATATGTTTTTTTTTCCCTTCTTATATTGTCAAAATGTCAGTATTGAAGGGGAGCGTTCAGTGTCACAAATCAGATCAGCCTGCTATATGCAGAGTCTTTATTTTAAGAGCGTGAAATGAATACAACATGACTCAATTCATAAATCTCCAACCAAGAGCAGTAAAAATAAGAGCTTTGACAGTGAAAGGGCTCCCGATCTTTGGGGTCAGGGGCACACACCAGCCCCAGCGACCACGCGTGGGAAGGGATGCACCGGGAGGTATTTCGGCAGCGGGGAGAGGTGTGCACGCAACCCCCCCACACTCCCCGGCCGGGTGCCCCCCCTGCCTCGCCCCTCGGGCGGTGTGACCCCCCCCGGGCAGCGCCGCACCCCCGGGCTGCCTCCTCTGCCCCGCCGCGCTCAGGCAGGGCGGGGAGAGCGGGGGGCACATGGGAGGGGATGCGTGGGGCAGGCAAGGGGGCCTGGGGTGGGGGGAAATAATGCGGC
>VZTZ01037328.1:913859-943364 GCA_013400955.1 Drymodes brunneopygia | reverse complement strand
GCCCACCCCTCGCCCGCGGGGCACGACGGGAGATGAAGTCCTCAGGTGCGGGAGCGGCGCTGGGTTGGCACAGCCCAGTACACCCCTCCAGGACTACATCTCCCGTGGTGCCCCGCGCCACGGCACCGCCCCTTCGCCCCCCTGGGCCCCGCCCGTGCTGATTCACCGGAGCCCGGCTCGGGTGGGCCGCGGAGGGCGCGGCCCGCGCCGGGGGGAGCGGGGTAGCCTGGGGAAGGCACCTGGGGACGAGCGGAGCTCGGGATGGAGCTGCGGGACAGCGCCGGGCACGGGCCCACGCAGGGCAGGGGCGCACCCGCAGGCCACGCACACTCACAGCGTGGTCCCGCTGGTGGCCCAGGAGCCATTCGCAGCATGGACACCCTCAGGGCGGGGACGGTCCCACGGCCCGGGCACACCCGCGGGCTGGACTCGCACACAGAGTGAGCCCAGACCCGCTCAGAGCCCACGCACACCGCACACAGCCCGGCCTCACCGTGCCCACTCATAACCCAGGCCCGCTCGCAGCCAGGCCCCATCGCAGCCCACACACGCCTCACACACCTCGTGCCCACCCATAAACCACGGTCACTCGTGGCTTTGACCCACTCACAGCCTGGGCTCAGAGCCTGCACCCACTCACAGCCTGGGCTCAGAGCCTGCACCCACTCACAGCCTGCTCCCACTCATGACCAGACCCACTCATGGCCCTGGCTCACTCACACCCTGAACCCACCAACAACCCAAACCCACTCACAACCAGATCCCACTGAAAACCCTGATCCACTCAAAACCCAGACCCGCTCACAGCCCATGCCCTATTTCCCCGTGCAGAGCCTGCCAGTGTTGCTGTGCCTGGGGTCTGTGACACTGTGACAGAGCTGGGCCAGGTTGTGGTGGCACTTCTTGGGGCAAACCCCTGCCCCCTGCTTTCCCCTGTCCCCTTTTTCCCACCATGGCCGGGGTCCTGATCCACAGAGGAGAGCATTCCCACTGGAGAGCAATGCTGGGTAATGAATAATAACAGCCACCTTGGGCACACAGTGCTCTCATGGATAACCCATGGGATGGAAGCACATCTGCTTTGGCCATGTGGGGCTCTGCTACATGGGGAGAGCCATTGGGAGTCATAAGGCATCCCACTGTCCTAAAAAATCTATGGATAAAATGATGTTGAGAGGAGGCTGCAGCAGTGGGAGAAATGAAAGGGTTTAATGGATCCTGTTTTCCTGAAAAGCCTCTGGATAAAGCAATACTGAGAGGATGCTGTGGCAGTGGGAGAAAGGACAGGGGTCTCATAAACCGACTGATCCCAATGGAAGCACTTCATCCTGATTGGAGAGAGTGAGGCAGTGCTGATGCACAAACACTATCCTTCATGTGCCACATCTCCCTGGCCCTTCCCAGTGCCACTGTCCCCACGCAGGTGCTTTGGAAGGTGTGGGGATGATCTGGAGGACTCAGCCATCCCATTTGCCAATCCCTGTGCCCTGTGGTTTCCTCCTGAAACCTCCCTGGGTGGCACTGGAACGTGCTGGTGTCCTCAGGGCAATGCTGTGGCTGCCCAAAGACTGGTTACAGTCTCCCCCATGTGAGTGGGGACAAACTGGTTTGGGAATTCTGGTGGTGGTGAGCAACACCCTTTTTGGGGCGAGATCTCTGTCTTTATTGCGGGTTTAGCACTGCTCTGCAAAAAACAGAGAATGGCATCGCCTGCATTTGTGTGGCACAAAATCCTCCTTTGTTTATAGCTTCCGAGAGCGGGAGAAATCCCCCACTCTGATAAAGAGAACCAGAAACACACCCAGATCCTCTCCATTTCCTCTGCAAAAATCAGACGCTGTCTCCTCACCTGCAGCCCCGGCTTCACACCCCGCAGCGCACGTGGCCCCTCAGTGAGAACAGCCTTTGTGCCCAGCCTTTGTTTACTGCCCCGGCCATCCCGAGGAGAGATCCCACAGACAAGGGCAGTTTATTCCTCTTGCCTGATAAAGGCTCATTCATCCTGCCAAAGGGGGCTGGCCGTCATCTCTGGAGAGCTCGGCAGCTCTGGGGTTCTGGGTTGTTTTCACCCTGGCGCCAGTTTTGGGAGAGGATTTGGGTAAAAAAGTGCAGAATGCAAGGGAATGTTAAAGGAGTTTGGCTCCCAAATGGTTTTTTCAGCTATTGCTGCCATTTTTTCCCAATTATCTGGAGGTATCTGTAGGGCATCACCCGAGCCAAGCGCTCTCAGATCTGTGTGTGAATGAGAGCAGATTCCCTGCTCATCCCCTTTTGAGTGATCCTACTGCATTTGGGCTGGATATATGCATCCTCTAACTTGGAAAATAAATAATATTATCCCTTGGGTACAATTCCTGGCTTCTCATGGACAATATTGAACACAAGCCCAGACCTGAAGAAGTACTTTTGCACCTGGAAGATCCCCTGATTTCTCCAAATATATCAACAGTCCTAATAAAAACTGTTGCCTCTCCATACAACCTTTGGACTCTTATCTAGTATTTTCCATAAACATGGCACGTTCTTAGCCAGCCCAGCTCTGCCGATTCACAGTGACCCTGTTTTTGCCCCAAAACGAGCAAATACTGATTTATTTCTGTCAGAGCACCAGAGCCATAAATACATTTCCCAACGCAGATGATTTCCTTCCCCATCACAGGTCAGAACAGGATATTCATGATGCTGTAAATTCTTCAGAGTAGCAATCTGGCTGTAATATTTATGTGCAGTGAATCCAGCCCCCCTTTTGAGCTCTGATGCATAAATCAACAACCCTCACAACACCTAATTCTTCTGTTTCACAGCCTGGGCAGCAGTGGGGGGAAGATTTGGTGGTGAATGGTCCAATTTAGAAGGTTCTGGTGGGCAGAATGGGCAGCTGGAGGTGTTACCTGGCTGGACATCACTAAATCCCCTTCTCCCACCTCTGGTGCCTGCAGACACCCCTGGTGAGAGGCTGGGGCAGCTGCTGTGTTGGGAAATCACGATGACCCAAAGGATGTGGGTCTGTTTTGCAGATGTCCCAGAAAAACCCAATAACCTCAATTCTGCCTGCGGGATTAAAAATACTTCTCTGCGCTCGAATGTGCCACTTTGTTAATTTCCTGTGGCCTGGAAGAAGAGTCTTTCTCTTTGCATTTTCTTGCCTTCCCTTTTACGTCTTGTCAATGCCTTGTGACACCGTGAGGGAAGGCAGGAAATTCTCCGTGACTTTAAGGTTTGCTTGGGTGAGCTGCTGACTGCTCCGAAAATGGATGCAGAAATCCTCACCCCTCACTTCCTGGGGAGAGCGATGGTCATGTGCCCCTACCCTTGTGCCTTTTCCCTCTGTGTCTGCTTGCTTGGAGCCAGGGAGGTGCCCAGGGAAGGGGATGCCCAGCATGGGAGGTGGGTGGTGCAGGTGTCCCCACAGCAAGGGTTGTCCCCACAGGTACACCAGCACACTTCACACCAACAGTGACCCGACTGCTTGGTGTCTCCAGCTGGTGGGTGCAAAGCTGTGAAGGCCAGGGGACACAGGGTGGCATTTCCCAGTGCTGGGTCCCACCCCTGGGATGCTGCCCAGGCTCCTGCACAGTCCCAGGGCTCCCTGACTGGGTGCTCACCTCAAGTCCCACTGTCCAGGCAGCTGCTGCTTGGATTGCCCTGAGGAAGGGGCTGCCTGCCCAGGGGAGCAGTTTGGTGACTCTTGCGGTTGTGTCGGTGCAAAAACAAGCTGAGGAAACCTCTGGCTTCAGTGTCCCCTTCCCTCAGGTTGCACGACAGTGGTGCCCTCATGTCCTCTCTTACTGGGCCAGACTGCCTGTCCCCAACACCCCAGTGCTGTGGCACCCCAGCCCCTTTCCCACTGTGCTGCCCTGAGCCTGGCTGTGTGACACAGCGAGGGACAGAAGCAGGAACAGCCCAAGGGTGTCCCCTCTTCCCCTGCACCTCCCCAGCCTCCCGTGGTGAAGGCTTGGCCCCTCCACCCTGATACGAACCAGGGCTGGGGGGTGACACCAAACCAAGGAAGGATTGAGCTCAGGGGTTCACCAACCCTCCCCAAAACGTCCCAGAGGCAGAGGCTGCCTCACCTGGGGCAGGAGGCAATGGAGGGACCCTGGCTGGTGGGGCTGATGGCAGACTGAGAGTGCATTGCTGGGAGTTTCCTTCCCCCTGTCTGTGGAGCTGCAGTGCTTTGTACCCAGCCCTGGCCTTTCATCTCAGCCTTTCAAAGCACTTTCCAAGCCCAAATTAATTCTGCTGCAGCAGCTGCCCTCCCGTGCTGTTTAGCATAAGCCCTGTCAGGAAGCAGGGCTGCCCCTATCCCTCGGGGTTTCCAGGAATAATTTTCCCTGGAACCACCTCAAGCTACTGAGATGGGATGGGAGAGCAACACCCCGTGCCTGCCACTCTCCCCTTATTCCCAATACCCACCACAGCAATGCCCATGCCATGGCACCCTCCTCTTGGAAAATTCCCTCTCAGCCTTCTTCCCTGCCCTCGGGAAGATGCTCCCACATAAGACACGTTCCCATGGGAAGCCGGGGTGCTCGGGGATGTCCAGGTTGTCACAACTCACCCTGGGTGCTGGTGGGGAGCCAGGGGGACCTGGGATGCAGGATCCCAGCGGGAAGGTGGGCTGGGAGCAGGCAGGCACGCTGCTTCCCTGCGGGGCATTAATAATTAAGCAGGCTCGTCAAGCTCAGATGGCAGCTCTTATTTAAGGAGCCGATATAAATACCGCCCAGACGGCACTTACAGAGCACCTAAAAAAAGCCCTGCCTGTCTTGGTCCCTCCAGAAGCAGCTCTGAGCTCTGCGGGGCTGGTAGGCAGCCCCAGGCAAGGTGGTCACCCAGTGTCCTGTGGGGACAGGGCTGCCCCGGACTCTGAGCCTGAGAGGTGGCAGCATGTAGGGCCAATACTCGGGGCACAGCCCGTGCCTCAGTTTCCCTCTGCAGCAGGGACCTGCCTCAACCTTTCTCCTGTGCAGTAGCAGGGGTGGATGCTCAGCTCTGTGTCCTGCGTGGGCATTGGGTGGGAGTTGGGGGATCCCTGCCCACCCACCACCCCACTCCATCCATGCCAGGGGAACGCTGCCCCGTGTTCCAGTGGCTGCCAAGTGCCCTTTTGTGTTTGTGCTGGCTGTGAGTGACCCACCGGCCCTGCTGTCCCTCATGTCACAGCTACCCAGGGACACCCCTCCTGCACTGGGGTCGGGAACACTCATCCCCCACGGGCAGCTCAGTCCCTGCCCAGGAACTCCAGGATCCCCATCCTAGAGCAGCCCCATCCCTATTGAAGGGCAGGGGGCTGAGGAGGAGCAAGCAGGGCTGGGAACCCCGACACAGCCATGACGAGGGGAGCAGCGGGACCCCTAAACCTGGCCATCACCCCCCCCATCAGCATCCTGGCCCCCGCGAGGAGGCGAGGAGCCGGAGGCGGAGGGACAGGGCTGTCACATCGAGCCGCTTGCTGCAGTCCTGCTCGCAGGCTCTGCAGCGTGACTCAGCACAGCCTCACCGCTCCCAGCCCCACCGCAGCGGCCTCTTCCCCCAGCCCGGGGGGAACACACGCTCCCCGCCCTCCCCCTGCTCTCCCACACCCCCTGGCACCCCAAAGCACCCCGTGGTCCCACTCATCGCTGTCTGTCCCCACCCCAGGACCAGCAGCGGCTCCTCCAGCCCCAGCACAGGCAGGGATCGCCCCGCCAGGGGCAAGTCGGGACTCTGATCGATGGGTGGGGGTCAGACTGCAAGCGCCCATCACCTCTGCTCTGCCCATGGATTCATCTGGATCTGGCCCTTCCCTCCCAAAGCTCTAGATGGGATCAGAGGAGCTGAGCACCAGCTCCTGCTATGGCACCTCTCCAGGCGTTGGGATAAAGGATTTGGGGTGTTTTCTCCTGGGGGATGGGACTGAAAGAGATGTCAGGTAACATGGAATAGTCTGGACGTTTTTAAAAGGATTTTTTGAGCCCCACTTTTGGGGTGTTTGGAGCCTGCCAGGATCAGCTTGTCCTAGCGTTTCTGTGCACGTCCCCTCTGGCCATGACCTGGAGGTTACGGGGAGGAGAGGAGGGTGGGCAGTGAAACCAAAGAGCGCTGGGCAGGGGGACTGAGCACCCCAGCTGTCCCCTCTGACTGTCCCCACACCCCCAGGCTCAAGGACGCCGCACGGCAGAACGCCACCCTCTCTTTGTGCTGTGCCCCGGCGACAGGTGTCCCCTTCAGTGTCACAGCAGCCCATCCACAGCCCCATCGCTACGCTGGGGCCAACAGGGCATTTGCGGCCGTGCAGCTGGGGCACCGCATCCAGGAGGATGCAGCCCGGATTAAACCAAGCGCCCAGCTGGCAGCGGAGCACCCGGGCAGAGCCGGACCCCCGATCCCACCCGCAGGGCAGCCCCTGGCCCGCGGCATCGCCCTGGCAGACAATCCCTCTGCTGCCTCTCTCCGAACGCGAGCGGTGGCAGCGAGGCGGCAGCGAGTTGGCTTTCGGCAGCGCTCGGCAGCCCACGTGGGGAGGCTCCTGCCAGGGGAGCGACATCAAATTAAATAGGAAAAAAAGGAGGAAAAAAAAAAAAGGCAGGAGAGAGGAGGAAATGATGGATGGGAGGATTTGCAACCGTGGCCGTCTGTCCTGGCGGAGGGACGCTGCAGGCGCAGGGAGGCTGGCGGTGCCCGTGGGCCGTGGCCGCGCAACCCACGGCACGGCACGGCACGGCACGGCACGGCGCGGGGAGCAGCCGTCCCCGCGGTCCCCCCGCTGGCTTTGCCAGCCGCCTAATTGCGCCAGTGACTTTGCAGTTCCCAAAATAGCTGCTGGCTCCGGCGGGTGACGTCAGCGGGAGCCGCGGCGGCAGGCCCGGCAGCAGCGGGGAAGGAGGGCGCTGCCGGCAGCGGGATGTGCCGAGCGCCTCCTGCACCCACCCGGCTCCCGCTGGGTGACCTTGGCACCCGGGGCCACGCTCGCAAGGGAACACGGCTTGCAGTGCCGCAGGGATGCCGCAGGGAGTTCAGGTCCTCCATGCCGTCGGAGGAGGTGGCCCAAGGCTGTCCCTGCCCTGCATCCCTGCCACGTGGGTGTCCCCATTCCCAGGAGCTCTGACTGTAGGGGATGGGGCAGGCTGCCCCGGTGGGGTAGATCTCAGTGCCACCACGGGGTAAGGAATGTCCCTTCAGCCAGGGCAGCCGGGTCCCTGCACCTTCCCGAGGGGTCAAGGGGTGAGCCAGGACCACACTCCCCGTGTCCCCCAGGGAAACTGAGGCACGTGGGAGGATGCAGAGGCAGCGAGGAGGGCAGGGGAGGGCACAGTGAGCCGGGGAACAGAGGAGAGCCCAAGGTCACCCAGGTGGCGCTGGGAGCAGCAGAGACAGGGATGCTCCCGGCCCGGGGCTGCCTCCGGGACTGACTCACCCTGTGCCGGACAGTGCCCAGCTCCTCCGGTTACAGGCACAGACGATTGCCTTAACGGGGCACGGCGGTGGCAGGGTTGGCCCAGCACAGGAAGGGCACCCCTGGGGCCGGGCACTGACCCATGGGCCCCTCCTGCCGTCCCCACAGTCAGCAGCCTCCCCCGACAAGCAGGGCATCCTCCACCACGTCCCAGCCAGAAGCACTGCTTGTACTGGTCTCATACTGGTTCCAGAATGGATTGCCCATCCCTCCCAGCACAGCTGGGGGGGATTTAATCGAGTGTCCCCTCACCTGCCCCGGTTCCCGGGCAGCAGAGCTCCTGAGCCCCACACCAGCACCCAGCCAGAGGCCAGCTTATTATTCTAGAACGTGGCAAAATAATTAAAGCCTCCTCCATTTCCCCTTGCTCGTTTGTGCTCTTTCAGCTTAGATTAATGGGTCTCTTCTCCCCAGCACAGACTCATTCCTTATTCCTAATAGCCCATAAATCCCAGCCTCAAAATAACCCCAGCTTTTGCCTGGACCTGCTGAAATATTTATTCTCTCCTCCCTGCTACCCCCCACACCATCCCGTCTCCACGGATGGGGAGAGGAACTAATCGATGACATCGACCGGTGTGGAGCTGCAGCTGCTCTGGGCGCCGGGAAACAGCTGACGTCGGCAAGAGGATGGGAGCTGGGCAGGAACTCGGCTTATCCCGGCTCCCAGGCAGCCGCTGCAGCCTGGCTGTGGTCCCGTGGTGGGATGTTCTCACAGCCCTGGCATCCCCTGTGCTGGTACCCTGCTCCAGAGGATCCCCTGTGCTGGTACCCTGCTCCAGAGGATCCCCTGTGCTGGCACCCTGCTCCAGAGCATCCCCTGTGCTGGTACCCTGCTCCAGAGCATCCCCTGTGCTGCTACGAAGTTCCAAAGCATTCCCTGTGCTGCTGCTGAGCTCCAGAGCATTTTCTGTGCTGCTACTGAGCGCCAGAGCATTCCCTGTGCTGGTACCAAGCTCCAGAGCATTCCCTTTGCTGCTGCTGAGCTCCAGAGCATTCCCGGTGCTGCTGCTGAGCTAAAGAGCAGCCTCTGTGTTGCTACGAGCTCCAGAGCATCCCCTATGCTGCTGCCCTGCTGCAGAGCCAGGGCATCCTCCAGTCCCCCATCCCCTTTTCCTTGCTCCAGGGCATCCCCACACTGGTCCCCTGCTCCCACACTGCCTGCCACTCCTGCTCCTAGCGGAAGAGGAGATGATGGCCAGCTTGGCTGTGGAGTGTCTGGGGGATCCCTGTGGATCCCAGCCCATGCCAAGCTGGCTGCAGGAGAAAAGGCTGGAAGATGAGGGAGGCAGCTGCTGCCTTTCCTGGCTGGAAACCCTTTGCTTGCCGGATTGCAGGCTGTGACAGGGAGGAACTCCAGAATCCCAGGACCTGCTCTTCCTAGCTCAGAGCCAAGAAAAGGAGGGTGTGGGATAACACCAAAAACCAGCCCAGCTTTGCCAGCTCAAGGCATAGTCCCACGAAAAACAGGGAAAACCCATCCAGCCTTTTTTATCTTCCTTCCTGTGACACCCCAAGAGGCAGCAGTTTCCAGAGCAGTTCCTGGCCACCAGCCCCACTCCCATCTCCCATAGCCACTGGGAGGGGCTGGAGGAGCCCACAGCACCCTCTGAGCCATCCCCAGCTGCTGTGGGCGGCAGGGGTGGCCTGGGAGCTGCTGGGGACAGCTCTGTCCCCCTCCTGCTCCCAGCAGGACCCAGGCATTGCCCAGCTGTCCTGGAGCGGGAGGCGAGACAGGAAGTGAGGGGGCAGTGGAGCGTGCAGGACCTGGGAGCTCAGGGAAAGGAGGATTTTGTTCACACAGCACCTCCCTGACCTCTCCCAGGACCCCGGCAAGCCCTTGTCCAGCTGTGCTGCCACAGCCTTTCTGGAAGATGCTTCCATGCCTCAGTTTCCCCATTGATGGAAATTTGGACTAGAAGAAAGTGCTGGGAAAGCTCTGTCCATGGGAAATAGAGGAGAAGCAGCCAAGAGGAGCCTGAGCATTGGGCCAGGGCCACCCCACAGCTCAGGTGACTGCCAAATCCCACTGGGAATAAACCCAAAGCTGGATCCAACCTCAACCCCCGAGCCTGGTGGGCATCAGGGTTGTACCCCCAGAGCTGGGGTGGGGAAAGGTCCAAGCTAAGCTCTCAGCTGGGTGGGAATCAAGGGCTGCTTGAGGGCTGGCCAGGGATTTGGGCCAATTTTTGGCAGCAAGAGCTGAGTTCTCTCCTCCAGGTTTGGGGCATCCCCTCTTCCCCAGGCGTTTGCTTCTACCCAGGGCTTTTAGAGGATGGCAAGAAAACAAGTCAGCTCTCAGAGCACTTTCAAAGGGTTTTTATGTATTCACAAAACAAACTCAAACACATATAAGAAAAAAAAAAGGGAAAACAAAAACAAAAAAAACCCAACCAAGGAATATGCAGTCTCTTATCAACAAAAGAATTGCACAGAGGAGTGAGCTCTGTGCCACTGCACGAGCCCTTCCCCAACCTTGCACCCCATCCATGAAAACACAGAGATCATTTTCCCAATGTCCCAGTAGGAATCAAACACTTCATCGTGAAGGTGACTGGTGCTGCAGGCTGGGTCTTTCCACCTGAGCTGGGAGGAAAACAGCCTTTATACTGCAAAGGCACGGCACTGGGGAAGGAGCAGGCTCCTGGGTCCCTTTCCTTGCTCAGGGAAGGGATTTGGGGTCTTCCCGATGGTTTTCCATCTGCTTTGTGTCCTGTCTGCCAGCTCCCTGCCTGCCCTGGGCACCTCGGAGCATTGGGACAAAGCAGCCAAAGCCAGCACGTCTGTATGGCACAGGATGGAGAAGGACAGGGGGACTGCAGGGAGCCCCATCCTTTCCCACTCCCCGGGGGATCTTTTGGGCATGAACTGGCTGTGCTGAAGCCCCCCAGGAAGGGAAACCTCATCTGAGCTCTCCTAAACCCCACAGTGTTTGCAGAAGGAACAGGTGAAATGGGCACAAGGATTGCAGATGGTGTGAGAGCGTGCTGCATGGAAATGGGGGAGGAATTGGTATTTCTGATGCCAAAATGGGAAGAAAAAGCTGGTATTGGGATTGCTGGAGGGCTTGCAAAGCAAATTGCAGAACAGCAGCAACTCACTGCAGAGCCACTGGAGCATCCTGGTGTGATTTCAGCCCCCTTTTTACATTTTCTGAGTATAATTTAACATCATTTTCACAGCAGAAAATCCATTTTTCTCTCCTCACCTCTTAAAAGAAATGGCTGAAACCAGCCAGATTTCACACCAGAAGCAGTTTTGTTTTTCCAAGGGGTAGTCTGGGGGTGGGGAAGCTTCAGCCACTATTTCAGGAGCTGAGGAGAACCCAGTCCTTACCCAGCTCTTCCCACCCTTGGAGCCCAAACACCCACAGGGTGCTCAGCCAGTGCAGGGAGTGTGTCCAGACCAGCACCAAGGGTTAAGCCCCTCTCTGTGGCATTGCCACCAGCTCTGTCCAGCATCCCTGTACCCCCTTACCTGCAGGAGGGTCATAGGATGTCACAGACAGCACCAGCATCCTCAGAGTGGTCGCAGTTGTGGACGTCCCAGCGGATGTGGGAGCAGCGCAGCAGCGAGGGCTCGTGGCCCTTGCACTTGAGGTTGTCAAGGAAGATGTAGCCGGTGCCTTGGCCGTACCGTGCCTCCCCCCAGGCTGCCAGGGCGTGGCCACAGCCCAGCTGCCTGCACACCACCTTGGCGTCCCGCAGGTCCCAGGCGTCGTCGCACACCGTGCCCCACTGGGACAGGTAGAACATCTCCACGCGCCCCTCGCACCGGTGGCTGCCGTTCACCAAGCGCAGGGAGCCTGCGGAGGGCAGGGGGTGAGGCGGCCCCTGCCCACCCCAGCGCTGTGTCCCCCTCTCCGTGCCTGCCCTGGGACAGCCCTGGTCTCTCTGAGGTTCAGCCCACAGCTCCCCCACCTGCCAGAGCTGGGGGTGACCCTTGGAGCATCGTGGTGGGTGTTAAGTTGGAGGAACAGACAATAATCTCTGTTCCCAGCTCTGTCCCTTTGGTCCATCACCTCCTCTTCCCACCCTGAGGTCCCTCACCCAATGGTCCATCACCTCTGCCTGAACCAGCCTTCAGGACACCAGGAGAGGTCATGACTTAACACTGCCACCAGTTATTCCCCCTCCCATGGGCTGCTCCAGGCACTGCCAAATCTTGTGCCTCTGCCTCAGCCACTTCTTTGTACACCCTGTACCAGCATGGAGCATCCCCAGGGCTGGCATTGTGTCCCCAGGCGACACCCCAGGACATACCCTCCTTGGGATGAGTGGGGGCCAACGTGGTGGTTGTAGCAGTGGCTTCTTGGAAATGGTCTTCAGTGTCATCAGCACCTGGTGCAGAGGAGGAGAGGTGGGGAAAGTGAGTCAAGGCACAGGGTCAGGTCAGAGGCCCCCCAGCAGTGCTGTGGGATGGCTGGGATGGCTGCAGGGATGTGGGGTGGGATGGTTGGGATGGCTGCAGGGATGTGGGGTGGGATGGTTGGGATGGCTGCAGGGATGTGGGGTGGGATGGCTGGGATGGCTGCAGGGATGTGGGGTGGGATGTGCAGCCACTGTGCACAAATGGAGACCAGAGGGGGTGCCACACTCCAGCCATCACCCACACCACGGCACTGAGTGCCACTGCTGTCCCCACGTGCAGGAGAAACCCCGGTGTGTGTGGGCTCGTACACCCACCACCCCATTTCCCACGGCCAGCCTGAGCGTGACCAAAATCCTCCCTACCCCCATTCTCTCATTGACTTTCCCACTGAGCTGGGCTTCACCCAAGACCTGCAGACCCTCCTCTCCCACCTCCCGCTCTCACCTCGGCAGATGACCCCGGCGTCCTCGTGGTGGCCGCAGTTGTGCTGTCCCCAGCCCAGGTGGAAGCAGTCGGCCAGGCGCGCCTCGCCGCCGCCGCAGCCCACGTTGTCCAGCAGGACGGGCCCGCTGCCGTAGCCGAAGGAGCCGAGCACGGTGGCGGCGAGGGCGGTGCCGCAGCCCAGCTGCCGGCAAACCACCTGGGCGTCGGGGAAGTCCCAGTCGTCGTCGCAGACGGTGCCCCAGGTGCCGCCGTGCCGCACCTCTACCCGCCCGCGGCAGCTCCCGTTCCCGTTCGCCAGCCGCAAGCCGCCACCTGCGTGGCACGACGCTGGGGGTACCAGGGCTCCACAGGGGGTCCGGTGTCCCCTGCTGACCCTCCAAGGGCGCGGGGTGAGCCCCCAGTTTCTGGGGTAACCCCTGGGGACACGCGTGCGACCCCCCTGGGGACGTGGGGCAAAGCCCTGTGGGCATGGGGTGAGTCCTTGGGTCATGGAGTAACCCCTGGGGACATGGGTACAACTCCTTGAGGATGTGGGGCAAACCCCTGTGGCCATGGGGTGAGCTCCTGTGTTATGGGGTAACCGCTGGGGACATGGGTGCAACCCCTTGGGGATGTGGGCCAAACCCTGTGGGCATGGGGTGAGCTCCTGTGTTATGGGGTAACCGCTGGGGACATGGGTGCAACCCCTTGGGGATGTGGGCCAAACTCTGTGGGCATGGGGTGAGCTCCTGGGTTATGGGGTAACCCCTGGAGAGCATGGGGTGACTGTGGGGGTGTCAGAAGAGCCCCTGGGGACACACGTGAGTGTGAGTGAGTCTGGGTGATGTGGGGTGACACATGGGGTGATTCCCAAGTAGCAAGGGCTGAGCACTGTGAGCATGGAGCAATCCCTGGAGGTGTGGGATGAACCCCTGAATAGTGTGGGATGAGCACCCTGGGAGCATGGAGTAAACCCTGGGGATGTGGGGTGAACCTTGGTGATGTGAGATAATTCCTGGGGCATGGATTGATCACCTGGAACATGGGGTGACCTTTGGGGACATGGAAGGAGCCCTGGGGGCATGGGGTGAGCCCTGGGGATGTGGAGTGACTCCCCCAGGATGTGGAGCCCCATGCAGGACCAGCAGCAGCTGCGCACTTACCTTCCTGCTCGATCGTCAGCAGCGTGGTGGTGACCACCTCGGTGGCCTGGGAGGGCTGGTCCCTGCTGTCTGTCACTGCTGGGACAAGTGTGGGGACACACGGGCATTGGGGGGTCCAGATCCAGCACCCGCTGGCCCTGATCTGTGCCAGTGGCCACCAGCACCACAGGGTTGCCCCCTGGCAAGACCCTGCCATGGGCAGTGTCACCCCTGGAGCATCACCCACGCATGGCAGGACCCCAGGGTGGCCAGACTGGGTGACAAGAGGACACAGGGGGCACAGCTTCCCACCCTGATGAGTGACTGCCAACCTCCTACCTGTGGCTGTGGCTGTGAGTGTCTCCTCTGAGTCCAGGGCCATTGAGGTGGTGAATGATGTGATGGTGGATGTGTCCAGCCCTGTGATGACACAGAGGGATAGAGGTGACACCTGGGAGATTTATCATCAGGATCCATTGCCTTTTATGCTTCATTATCCCCTGCCCCTCTGAGCAAGGTCTGGACATGGTGGTGCTACGTGAGTGTGACCCGGAGGAGGTGCCAGAGGGGATGAGGATGTTTAGGGAGGAAAGGATCAACCTGAAAAATTTGTCCCTTTTGTCCTACATCATCCCCTTTGTCTGTTAATAGTGGGAAAGGGAAAGCACTGGCACTTACTGCTCCCATCATTAGCCATGATAATGAGGGAATTCAGGGGGATTATTAACATTATAAACAGTAATCAGTGGAGAATGGCAGGAATACATCATTTCAGGAGGGGAAGGGGAGGCAGGCTGGGCCTGGCGTCGTGCCCGGCCCCTGGCAGCCGCTCCCTCCTTCCGGCCGCGGGCAGCTTGTTTTGCAGCCAGCAGAGCAGGGAAATGGCAGAGGGAAATGGCAGGATGGCAGATGCATTTCCCCACAAATCACCACCCCGGTTGTGCTCCGGGCTCTTGGCATGGGATTGCTACTCTGGAGCACCAGAAGGAGGGTGGATAAGGAGCAAGGATGCTCCCACAGCGCAGAGCCCAGTCCCTGCCCAGCCTTGGACATCTCAGCATCTCTCTGAGGCCATTTCTGCCTGGACACCAGGATGTCCCTGGGTTTTTGCCCACCCTGAGGGTGGTGCCCTGCCCAGTACCTGTGCAGATGACCCCAGCATCCTCGTGGTGGCCGCAGTTGTGGATGCCCCAGCCGAGGCTGTAGCAGGCGGACAGGAAGGGCTCGCTGCCGTCGCAGTTGACGTTGTCCAGGAGGATACGTCCTGTTCCATAGCCAAAATAGGCATTGCTCTTGTAATCCAGGGCTTGCCCACAGCCCAGCTGTTTGCAGACCACGCTGGCATCACTCAGGCCCCAGTCGTCGTCGCAGACGGTGCCCCAGTTCCCACGGTAGAAGATCTCCACCCGGCCCTGGCAGGTGTCGGGGCCGCTCACCAGGCGGATGCTGCCGTCACCTGGAGGGTGGCAGCACGAGGTGAGAAGGATGTGGTGTCCCTGCACGTGGCACAGTGATGGCAATGAAAATGAGTGAGGAAGAGTGGGGAAGGGGCGAAACTTTAGAGCAATGTGACTTGGGAGCCTTGGGAACATCTGGGATAAGGTTTGGCCATGTCCAGCACAATGATGGGGTCTGGGGATCTGCGCCTCAGGGCTGGAGGGTTGGGAGGCTTCAAGAGGGGCAGCAGGTGACAGCTGGGGACACTGCCCTCAGGCAGGATGTCCCCCCTGCCCCAAGGACAGCTCAGCAGCTTACTTTCCCCATCCTGTACTGAGGCCGTGAGGGTCCTGGTGGTTGGTCCTTCACTGACTTGCGTGGGCGAGAACTCTGCAAAGGGAAGCAGAGAAGGTGGTACCTGCTGCTGCTCCACCCCAAAGCTGGAGGGATCCCTCCTGCCCCTCCTTCCAGGAGGGTCTGCACCAAACCAGCTGGGAAATCAAGAGGTTTGCAGCTGCACCACCCTGCCCAGAGCTTTCTGCCAATGCCTCCAGCCTCTCTTCTGCCCTCAGACCCAGCTCCCCACCTCCTTTTTTAATCCTTCCACCTCTCCTCTCCAACAATGCCATGATTCAGTTTCCTGCCCAATCCACAACCTCTGTTCTCTGGTTGCCAATCCAGCATCCCTGCCTTTCCAGCCCTCTTTTCCAAGCCCTGCTTCTGCAGGACGTGGGGATTCACAGAGCAGCTGCTCCAGGTCTGCACAGCCTCATTTTCACAGCTCTCTGATGCGTGGCTGATAAGCAAACCTGGCACAGCGAGGGAGGAACGTGTGTAGGGTACATAAGGGTCGTCACGGAGCCGTTCCACTTTAACTTGCCAAGTTCAAACACTTTCCACTGCTTTTCTCACCTTTAGGAACATCTCCTACTGACAAGCTCAGCAATTTTAAGAAACACAAGTCAAAAGGGGAAAGAGCAGTTGGGCAGCCACTGACTCAGAGGCAGGAACGTGGGTTGGCATGTGCTCTTTCCCCAGGGATTGTGCTGGAGAGGGCGCAAAGTCCCTGAGCTGGGAGTGACAAGAAACACAAAACAGGCTGGTCACCTTATGGAGCAGCAGCCTGTGGAGCTGGGAGGTGACCTGGATTGAGGAGAGGGGTGAAAGGAGGATGCAGAGGATGTTTGGCTGACCCAGGTCAGAGGAACAGGCTCTGTGATATGACTCTTGGGCTCCACCAAGGCCCCTGCAGCCGCCAAGTCTTGCACTCCACAGACCATGCCCCCAAAGAACCCAGCCTCGTTACCATTGCACACAACAGCCACGTCCTCATAGTGGTAGCAGTTGTGGATGCCCCAGCCGTGGCTCCAGCACTCGCTCAGGGCGGCCTCCCAGCCCTTGCAGTCCACGTTGTCCAGGAAGATGGGCCCACTCCCCTGGCCGAAGGTCATGGCAGCTGGGAGGGTGATGGCATGGCCGCAGCCCAGCTGGTGGCACACCACGTTGGCATCCACAATGTCCCAGTCATCATCACAGACCGTGCCCCAGGAGCCGTTGTAGAGGATCTCCACCCGCCCCTGGCACCGGCTGGGCCCGTTGGCGAGGCGGATCTCTGGGGGGATGGGGACAGAGAGGTCCCTCAGCAGGCAATGGGCCATGGGGAGCAAGTCTACAGCAAACTCCTGCTCCTTAAATAGAATCCTGCCCCTTCTCTGTAGCACAAGGCAGCTGTTGGCTTGGTGCTGCTGTGGTGGGACATGGGCTCCCCTTCATCTGCTGGAAGCAGTGGGTGTGGAGAATCCAGGAATGAAATGCACCATCATCAAGGTCAGGATGGACAGGGCTTTGGGCAGCCTGGTCTAGTGGAAGGTGTCCCTGTCCATGGTGGAATGAGAGGGTTTTTAAGGTCCCTTCCAACCCAAACCATTCTGTGGCTCTGTGATGCTCCCATCATCTCACCTGCTAATGGGCAAAAACCCAGTGGGAGAAGGGAAAAGCAGACACGTGGCACCACATGTTGACATGCAATAGGTGACAAGTGACAAGATGCAATTAGCAAATTCTTATTAGCCTCAATGAGTGCATCCAGAGCTGGTCCCACATAGGAGCTGCTGGGATGGAGATGATCTCTCGAGCTGCTGGCAATGGGGAGCAGGCGTGGAAGTACCCGGGGTCTAACACATCAAGGGAATTATTTACTTGAGTGTGATACATGGCACAGGGACAGGGACTCAGCAGCAGGTGGCAAAATTCTCCTCTCAGGATAATTAGTGGAATAGGGAAAATAAAGAATCTTTATTTCCTTTCTGTAAAAGAAGTTTAGCTTCTTCTTGCCACTTTTTGTTCCTAACCAGTATCTTTCCTTTTAAAAAATCCCCTAATTCCTTCTTTTACCTAAAAAATGCATTTTTCAACTACAAAACTTCATGGAGAAGAGTGACTTCAATAGAAGAATCTCACCTGGGAATGGCAACAGCTCAGGCTCAGAGGTGGTGCCTGCAAGGGACAAGAAAAGGAATCAGTTCTCCCCAGAGAGGAGGATGTGCAGCTCCGAGAGTGATGGCAGCAGGGATGGGATGGGTGTGGTGGGGACTGGCAGGACTCAGCAGCTCTTGGATCCTTCCCTTTCCTGCAAAGTCCTGGTGTTTGTAGGGGAAAAAATGAGCACCCTTCCCCAGGGCATCACTTCATCTACTTCACAGGTGGGGAAACTGAGGCAGGATATGGGTGACTGTGACTCTGGTGGGACTGTGCTTGAAGCACAGGGTGACACGTGTGTGACCGTGACGAGCCCAGAGGTCAGCAGAAGCCACTTCAGCTGGGTCCTGTGTTGGGCCAGATCTTGGGGACCTTTGTGTCCATCCCTGGCTCTGTTGCTGCCTTGCTGCAGGCCCTGGGCAGCTCCTGCACCCTCCTGCCCCATCACCCCCATGGAAAACTTGTGTGGTGAGATCGGAACAAGGAAAATCAATCCTGCCCAGCTTGAGAAACCCACTGGAGACCTCCTGATGGAAGATGTTGCACCCTATGTGCAGTTTAATGGATTATTTCTCTTTTTTCACTGACAAAACCCACTTTTTGGAAGCTCCATAATTACATGTAAGTACCAACACACCCTCTTGATGAGGTGCAGCCATCTTAGGGGGTGAACAAATATCATCCAGAGGGAGGTGAGCACTTGAAGGATCCAGGATGTGTCATCATCTCTGGACCCTCCTCCCGCAGTCTGGGTGTTATTTGGGCACAAAATTCCTCTCGGTCCCAATGCTGAGTGATGTACGATCCTCCCTGGAATGCTGCCAGCATGGGTCACTGAGGGCTCCACATTGTCCAAGAGGTCACAGCAATGATGGTGGATAGGGATGGGCAGCTGGACCTCGTGGGCATCTCAGTTCACAAAGTCTTGGCCGATGCTGGAGCCCAGCACAGATTTCCTTGGGTTTGAGTCTCTGGCTGCACAGCCCCCTCCCATAGGTGACACCTTCCAAAATCCTTCCAAAGCTAGTGGAAGGTGCCGCTGCCCATGGCAGGGGCTTTGGAATGAGATACGCTTTAAGGTCCCTTCCAGCCCAAACCATTCCATGATTCTATGATGCCTCCATGCTAATTACAGCACCCAAGGGCTGATCAACACCCGTGGTTGCCTCTGTGGCCCCTTTCCCTCCCACTGCCTCGGACCAGCCCTGTCCTGCTGCACTCAGCCTACGAGCAGTGACGTGGAGGTCAATCCCAGCCGCTCTGGAGGCGGATGTCACGGCTGTGAGAGGCAGCGTGAGCCTGGGGGGACAGTGGAGCAGATGAACCCACCTCCCTTTTCCTTGCTTGGACGTTGCCTGGGAGACCATTAAGTCAGCCAGAAATCAGGGCTGTCAAAGAAAGACCTAGAAGCCCCAAGAGAAAGGAGAATAAGGCAGCTGTCTGGCTGTATCCATGACTTAGCAGGGATGCTGGGATGGAGAGCAGCAGTTGGACTCCAGCGTGGTCGGGTGCTCCTGCCCAACCCAGCTGGACCAGGCATGGAAAGGGATGCTGTGATTCCAGCAAGAATTGGGGATTAAACAGGTGAGACCACGGGAGCAGAGAGGCTCTGCAGGAGAGGGCAGAGAAGGATGCAGCAGCCCCATGGGCTGGATAACAGGAGAGAGGTAATTCAGCTCACCTCTGCACCAAAAATGGGGAGATGTGAGGGTTTCTAGGAAGAGTGTTTGATCCTGGTTTGTATTGATTTTTAACACTTACTCCACTCCAGTGTTGAAAAAGCAGCGGATAAAAAGGACATTGATAAATATTCATCTCCCTTTAAGTCAAAATCAAAGCTCTGAAATATTAATTTAAGAGCATCCTCCAGCAAAGTCAGGAGAGATCTGAAAAGAATATGCCTGGTGTATCTACAATAATGAGGAACGAGGGGGAAACTGTCTTTTTTTGAGAAGAGCTAGAGCCCTCCATGTTTCTCTGATGCAGCTTCACAAAGCCAAAAGAAAAAGGGAAACTGCTCGAGTAAACACCGCTGCCAAACAAAACTCCCCAAACGGGAGGACAAATCACCCTCGTTAACGATCAGTCTGTGCCCATTAATGAAGAGAACCAAGAGAGTCAGGCGATGCAGTGGACAGCGACACAGCCACCAGGTCCCCCCAGGGTCCCCACACCCCGAGTATGAATGCAGATTCTGCCGCAGCATCTCGAGCAGGAAGGGGAGCACCAGCTGAGGGGGTGGGAAGGTGAAACCCGGTTTAACTCAATTAGGATGTCTGACTACACCCGGATTCCCAGTTTTCTGGCTGGCTGTGCCTTGTCGCAGGTTTGTTGAGGCAGGAATGCATTCCCACCGCCTGGCTGTCATTACACGGGTAGAGTGACGCTGGGATAACTACGCTGCCACAGCGCTCGTGCGGAGCCACGTTCCAGAGCGGGAATCGCTTTTCCCAGGTCGATTTAAACCCTTCCGAGCCTGGCTGGACAGTGCCTGCCAGGAGTGAGTTGTCCTCAGGGCGTGGGTGCTCATTCCACCCGTTTCCTTGGCCGGACTGGTGCCCCAGGTCCTGGGGAGCAATCCCAGGAGCATCCCTTGGCCATCAGCATCTTCCCATGGGTGCTGCCCGCTCCGGAGCCAGACCTGCTCTGTCCCCAGTGCTGGCAGCTTCCTGCCCCAGTCCCCTGCCTGTCCTGAGTGTTGGGCTTGCCACCACACCCATGTCACAGTGGGAGTGAAGAGCTCCCTCCATCCCTGCGCACACTCAGCATTGCAGGGGACACCACAATAATCCTGCTTCCGGAGAAAATCTGCCCACAAATCTGAGAGCTGGAGAGGGATCATGGGTGCCTAAAACCCCTCCCACCGCCTCAGGCAGGAGCTCACCGGTGGGGCTGGGGAGGAGGAGGAGGAGGACGAGGAGCGTGGCTGGCATCAAGGAGAGAGGCAGCACCTCGAGGTCCGGCCTCCTGGTGCCGTGCCGGGTGTCCGGACAGGGACCGAGTGTCATTGCTGCTTGCCAGTCCTCCTGCAGGCGAGTTTCCAGAGGAGACTTCCCTGAAATATGCAGACAGCAGTGTTAGTGGTGGTGGCCAGGAGAACCTGTGGCCACCAAGGGTCATGCAGGACCTGTGAACGTGTCCCTCCTCAGTGTTTCCAGGAGCAGTGATCAGGAGATACATGAAAAGTAATTCCATCTGGATTTATTGAGAACAAGAGATATTTTTTTGTGTGGCAAGATGAAGCTGAAGGGCTGGATCCCACCTGCGAGATGAAACTCAGCAATGGGGAATGTCAGCAGAAAATGAGGAAGATATTAAATATCTTAAAATTCCGTTTCCTCCTCATTTGCTGCTCACTGCCGGAGGGGTGGATTTCCAGCTGTGTCTCACTCGCAGGCTGTTTGGGAGTGGGATGGGCGCTGGTCCTGCTGGCCGGGACTCCTCTGGGAGCCCAGCCCCGCATCCCGGCGGTCCCAGCAGCCGGGCTGGCGGAGCGTGCGCTGGGGGAGCAGTGCCATCGTGAGGATGCTCCCGCACGCCGACTCCAAAGCCGGGCTGTCAGGCTCAGCTCAGCGGAGCCCTAAAATTAGTCCCTCCAGCCCACACGGGGCACACCATCTACTGAAGGGATGCACACCGACTGCTGCCGCTTCAGGCATCTCCTGGTGGTCAGAAACTTGGGAAACCATTGAAATCCGCTGTATCAGTGACTAAACCCTCCTTCCCACGGAAACCCCTCATTCAACCCTTTGCTGCTCCTAGTTTTCCCATGTGGAGGCAGGGGATGAGAAGAGCTCCCAGGTGGGACCGGGTGCTGGTGTCCACCCAGCCAAGGTCCCTCCAGACCATGGGCTGGGTGGCTCCAGAGCCTCCAGACCAAGGCTTCAACTTCGTTGCTTGCACTAGGGAGAGATGATGGTGGACCAAAGGGTTTTCTGTGCATGAGCAAGAGGTGATGGAGGTGCAGGAAGGAGCCCGCGTGGATGGGACACAGCCCCGTTACATCTCCCTGATCTCTGCTCAGCTCCTGCTGTCCAAGCCTCTGGAGGAGACTCACCAGCAGACAGACAGCTCAGTGATGGGGGCTGAAAACCAATCTACTCGCTGAGGTGGTGGCTTTCAATACTCCATTCATCCCTCCTGAAGCCCCGAATAATGTCGCCTTTTGTCCCACGGGCCCTCCCCTCTCTCCAGCGGGGCAGGGCTGACAGACGGCCCCTCCGCCGCCCTGCCCCGGCCAAACCCCGGCATCGCGTCCTGCTCGCAGGGACGTTGTCATCGCCGGCCACTTTTGTGCTGGAGCCAGCGCGTTCCTGCTCCCTGGCAGGGTGGCAGTGGGCATTAACCACTGCGCTGCTGTGCCACGGCCGACCCCAAAGAGGGAAAGCCCGACTTTCCTTCTCCGTCTGTGCTTTTCCAACTGCTCCTCAATCCTCACCCCGACGCTCAGGATTCAGCTGCAAACTGAATTCCCTTCCTTAAAGGCAGGGGTGTTGGGGCTTTTTCAGAATGCCCACAGATTAAAATCTGCTTTTAAGCCATAATTTGTCATCGTGGCACTGCAACAAAACACAGCATCCCTTTTAACATCGCTCAGAGAAGCTGTGACTGCCCCATCCCTGGAAGTGTCCAAGGCCAGGTTGGCTGGGGCTTGGAGCAACCTGGGATAGTGGAAGGTGTCCTGCCCATGGCAGCGAGGTGGAATGGGATGAGCTTTAAGGTCCCTTCCAACCCAAACCATTCTGTGATTCTGTGATGATTCTATGATTTCAAGAGTTGCTGAATGTGGGTTTATGGAAGTCCCTTCACGCCAAGGTTTTCAAGCTGTCAGGTGTCCTGTGAAGCCACCCCCCAATGGAAGCAGCAAATCCTCCATCACCCCCATCCTGCACAAGCACCTGGGATGGTACAAGACTCACAGGGGAGGACCAGGGCTTTAACGTGGGGCACAGAAAGTTCCTGCTTTCACCCCAAATAACACCACAGCAGACACACTGTGCCCAGCCAGCTCTTTGCCCTCAGTGAAAACTCCCTCCTCCCACCTGGACACAAGATCCCACAGGACCTTTCATCCCTTTTGGTCCCCTTTGTACCCTTTGGCCACAGCTGAAGTGAACCCCAGTTCTCTATTTATCACTTCTTCCACTTTTTAACTATTCAAACAACTTCAGGACAAATCACAGTTTTTCAGCCGCCACCACCCTGCCTGATCATTATTTGTAATTACCACCCTGACCTAAAAAAAAAAGCATCATAAATCCACATACCTGTTTGGTATTTTCTCTCCAGTATAAAGATGGGTGTATCGAATCCCAGAAATATCTGTCCTCTTGAAATAAAGGAAGGAGCTGGCTAGTTAGTTATAAAAAAATTAAAAATAACGTCTGAAATTAATATTCCCGGTAAGATGTGATAGGGATAAGGCAGGAATTTTTTCTTTAGGTGAGATCTTGCTTAGTAAATTTTTTTAAAAAATTAAAAAGGGGGAAGAAAACGGATCTCATCCATCAACGGAACAGCTCCAGCCTGTCATCTCTTTGCACGTTTGGGGCTGCTGCTGCTGCTGGGTTACAGCAGAATGGCAGCCCTGCCACCCATCCTGGGACAGACTATCCCCAAAGCAAAGGAGAAAGAGAGGGAGCAGGAGAGGGGAGAAGAAGAAGAAGAAGGAGAAAGAGGAGAAGAGAGGAGAAGAGAGGGAAGACCGCTAAGGAGACATGGCGGGGAGGGAATGGCTCGGGTTTCAGGGAGGCAGGCAGGGACACATCCTTAAATTGGGTGCTGGCAGAGCCTGGGTTACGCCTCAAGGGGAAGGAAGAAGCATTTTCAGAGGATTTGGGCTTTTCAGCTCCTTCCCACCTCCCTCCTCGGCTGTCTGAGTGCCCACCTGGAGAGGAAGTCAGCAGTAACCATCTGGCTGGAAATACTTCTGTCGGTGCCTGAGCCAGCACTGGGATGCAGCAGGAGGGGATGGTTCTGACCTCCTTCCTTGCCTGGGGGACTTGGAGACCCATTCCTTGTGAATGGTCTTCCCTGCTTGTTCCTAGGCAAGAAATTGCCTTTAGAGGTCCCCTTTTTCAGGATTTTTCCTGCCTGACCATCCAAGGCATCTCTGCTGAGGACTTCAGAGGGACCTGACCTATCCTTGTGCCCCCAGTCTATGGTGAGGGATGTCCTATGGCTGGAAACCTTCCCCATCCACCTTCACCATCTCCTGCTCTACACATTCATGTTGTCTCCTTCTGCTCCTGACCAGGGCATCTCTTTATTTTAAAAAGAATTGTGTATATTTAATAATTTTCAACTATTGCAGCCTTTTAACCACTTTAACCGACATTGCAAGTAAAAGCCAGATAATGTGAGACTCTTGGGATTCAGTAGCTTTGAAGACCATGGAAAAGGAACCTCCAAACATACTGGGTTTCCCAGTCTTATGAATTCTTAAGTTCCCCAGCAATTTTAGGAGCCTGGTGTGCTTTTGGCTTTGAACAAGTTGATTTTATGAGCCACAGGATTCCTGTCCTTTTTCTCACAGGAGGCAGAATTTGCCTTGGGGCTCTTGCTGCTGGGTTTTTCACTTGCTCCTATGCAAAGCCCAGACCTCTAAATGCCCTAAAAAGCCTGGGTTCTGTATTTTAACTCTGCACAAAGCCAGCTCTGGCTACAACTATCGTCAACTGCTTCTGCTGTTCCTTTCTTGCAGGGATTTAGTAATTAGCAATTAGGCACTTTTATTTCCCAGCAGCAGCACAGTTCTAATTAACCAGATCATGAGCACAAGTTTCAAAGGTGCCTTTTAAGTCTGTTTTGCCTAAACTTTGACAAACTCCCTGCCATCCTGGCTGTCTGCCAGGGCCCATGGACTGGGAACCACCAGCTCCAGCATCAATCCACATCCAGGTTTTGCAGACCAGGAGCAGAAGATGGACATGCAGGGATAAGATGCTTTTCATCCTGTCCACGATTTCTCTGGGCACTGGGGCAGCATCTCAGCCTTTTTTCATGTCTACATCGTCCCTGCATGTGCTTTGAGTGGCTTGGCAGTATCAGGCTCGGGGATTACGCTGCTCTGAGGAAAAGAAAACACAGCCAGCCTTATTCAAGGAGCAGCCACAACATAAGAAAGGCTAATTATAAAATTCCACAGGACAGCAAGGCTGTTCTCTTATGTGCCAGGAGTAAAAAAGAAGCTCTTTTTGTGCTTCCTGATGGTCCTACTGCCTAGTCCTAGGCAGGGACACTCTGGGACACTCCGGGACAACAGAGATGCTCATGGGAGAGAAGCTTCTGGAGGGGTCAGGGCCATCCCCACATCCACTCCACAGCTGCCATGTGCCAGAAGCAGCATCTGCCACAGCTTCCTATGGCAGTGGGTGGCATCTTCAGCAGACCTCTTTTCTGGCAGCAGTTTGGCCATGGGTGGAAACTGAGAAATACAAGTGGCTCACAAAACTGCAGAAAATACAAGGCCTCCAGAAAAAAAAATGGGAAGCAAAACAAAAAGCAAAACCAAAAATCCAAACAAATTTCCCTTTTTTCCTAGCTGGGAAAATCCAGAGAGGAGAGATAAACTCATTTGTCCAGGCTATACCATGGCCAGGAAATGCACTGGGGATGTAAAGAAGAGCCTGGTGACACACAAAAATCCATAAGCTGAAACAAAAGGCATCTCCTTGCTGCCAGGAGGGAAAGACAGGGCTGAGAACACTGGTTGCTGTTTCAAACCATTACCCGGTGTATAATGAATGACAGGATTCCCCTGCTGATTGCTGAGCTAAATCACCAGGTATTTAGAGGGTTCCTGCTGCTGCTTTCACTTTGTGGAGCACCTGCACAAAAATGCTGCATATTCAGCAGGATGGAGCCTCCTCTCCTTCCTCTGCTCCTCCTGCTGCTCCACTGCATGGGCAGTGGATGTGATCCTGCAGTGTGGGGTCCTGGGAGCTCCCAGCCCCAAACCAGCCTGTGCCCAGCAGCCTTAGAAGAAGGGAAAGGTGTAAATCCAGTACAAGACCATTTTGACATCAAGCCCTGCCTCGGTGCAGCTGGATCTGTGCTCCAAGCACACCCCTGTGCTATTTGGGAACCACGAGCTCATTTTAAGGTTTTTTCTGGCAATTTACAAGTACTGAAGGAAGGGCAGGGCTGAGGGAAGGGCAGTGGAAGCCCCCAGAGAGGCTCAGCATTGCCCTGGGCTGCAGCAAGCTGGAGCTCGGGGAGAGGTACCCATCCCCTTCCCGGACAAAATCACCTTTGTTCCTCCCTAATCTGCTTCCTGCCCGACGTGCTGCAGAAAGCACCTCAGCCAGGTGGGAAGGAGCAGCCCAAGGACGCGGCGCTGACAGGAGGCTCTCCGGAGGGCAGCAGACCCACGCCATGGGCTCCGGCCGGATCCAGGGCTGGGGAGGAGAAGGAACGGATCCAGCGGGGAAAAGGGGATGGGAAACAGGGAGCTGGGTCCCCTCAGTCACCAAAGGCACTCACTAGGGTCTGTCTGTAACTCACTTTTCTGCCTGCCATTACCTCTGGGGGTGAAACCTCACCTGGCAGCAGGATCCTATGGGATAACAGCCGTATCCGTGTTATAGATATATATGCAGGTATTTATATATATATTTATAAGGGTATATATATTTTCATGACTTGTCCATTGGCTTCTCTGCCAGCCCTGGGGAATTCATGCATCCCACTCCTGCTGCAGCATCGCTGCTGTGAGGTGGGACTGCTGCAGCCTCAGTGCTTGTAAATTCGCTCCAGAGAGTCCAAACTGTGCCGAAGTGGGTGATTGGGAAGTGATGACCTGTGGAGGGACAGCCAGGCTGACAAGACACATGGCGTGGACATCGCTGCCTGCCAGTGCAGGAACCTACGTGGAATGGAGATGCCGTGCCCGAGCCGGACGCTGCATGGAACAGCTTGGGCTGGAAGAGAATTTTAAAGGCTCGTTTAGCTCCAGGAAAGCTCCGGGGGGATGGATCGCCCGCCTTGTGGGCTGCCGGGCGGCTGAGCGTGCACTAGGTGGCACGCAGCTGCAGGGAGAAGCGCTCGCGACAGCGGGGAGAGGCTTGGAATCGGGAAGAGAGAGGAAAGCTCGGCTGGGATCCTCCAGGGAGCCGCCGGAGCGGTGGGAAAAGCAGGCAGAAGACACAGCGGGATGAGTTCTGCCCGTGACTAGCACTAATGGGAAGGTGAGGGTGGCCAGAGCAGGTGAGACAGGAGCAAAACCCAGAGGACTCGGCTCCAGAGTTTCCTGGCTGGATTTAGCAGAGGCAGGGATGGAGAGAGTCTTTTGATTGAGGTCGGGATGACAGAAGGGGCAGGGATATGGTAAAATTAGGACTGAGATAAGGAGAGTGTTTTATGATGAGGGCAGTAGGGCCCTGACACAGGTTGCCCAGAGAAGCTGTGGATGCTGGAAGTGTTCAAGGTCAGATTGGGTGGGGCTTGGAGCAACCTGGGATGGTGGAAGGTGTCCTTGCCCATAGCAGGGGGTTGGAACAACCTGGGCTGGTCCCTTCCTACATAAACTGTTCATGATTCCGTGATTTCCCTGGAGAAGGCAGGCAGTGGGACACAGAGAGTTTAGCTGAGCTCACGGGGCATCTCCCACTACGAGCATGGATGAGGATCATGTCCCTCTCAGCAGGTAAATCCCAGGGGCTGGAGGGCAAGGTCACCCAGCAGGAGGGGGATGCCCACACCAGATCCATCCCTGCTTTGTCTGACTGGTCCCTGGCAGGAACCAGCAGCTGTTGCAGAGGAAAATGAAACGAAATTTCACCTATTATCCTCTGCCTGCAGAGGAATTTCTTCCTAATTTCTGTCACTTTGGGTTTGTCTGCTCAGGGAAATTAATCTGAAATCGAGTGGGCTATGAATTCAAAGTGCTGCAGCAATCCCAGCAGAGCTTGGACAGGCAGCTTCCTAAGTGGCCAGGCTATTCCCTGGAGCACCAGGCTAAGCCTGGCAATTTAACACAGCCTCAAGCATCAGGTTTTGTAGACATTAATGTAGGACCTGGAGCCAAAACTGTGTGAGAGGGAGCAGCCATGGAGAAATTAATTCAACAGCCTTCCAGCACCACTGCAAGGAAAGGAACAGGGGGAAGGCAAATATTTGGCTGGTTACCCCAGTGTGTGGGTGGATCAGACAGGAGGTGATGCTACGTTGGAGCACTCAGTGCTTTGCATACTGATTTGGGGAGCATGCAGAGAAGGGTGTGGGAAAGAACAGCATGGGAAAAAAGGGATCCAGCTGGAAAAGGAATAAAAAGCATAAGGCACTATGTTAAAATCTGGGGATCATTAAGGTAAAAATAATGCAAAATATAAGATATTTTTGCGGGCAGTGAGGATTGTGAGGTCAGCATCCCTCTGAAAGCAGGGTCCCTCAGAACAGCAGGACACCAAGGTTCACCTTTCAGACCCAGGGATCATCGAGGATATTATTTACAGCCACCCTCACACACAACAGCTGGAGGAAGTTGTGCAGTGGGGTCTGACAGGCTCAGCTGGTCACCTGAGCCCAGATTCATGTTGTCCATGGCTCTGTTAATCCCTCTCAGGTTGTTGGATCATCGTGGAATACAGGACAAGTGATGGAGAGGTGTGAGAAAAGGGAGACTGAGGACCAGCCATGCTGAGATGAGGTACCTCAACCACTCACTGTGCCTGGCAAAACTGTTCCAGGGGCCCTGATGCAAGATCAGATCCTGAATCCCTGCTCAAAAACAAAAAATTAAATAAATCCGATGCTATTTGAGACTCTTCCCACAGCTCAGCCACCACCTGACTGGCTTATCTCCACTATACAGCCTTTCTCTCCACCCAGGAGCTGCACCCAATTCACCTCTGCTCTCCCCCACCCTGCAGCCCTTATCTGTAGCACCCTTCAGCCCTGGAGCATCACCCCAAGCCCTTGTCCATCCTCTCTCACCAGCCAAGACTCCTCACTGGGAGCACCCCTTTATCTCCCAGCCATGCCATGGAGGTCTGCAAGACTCGCTAGAAACCCTTCTTCATCATCCTGAATCCTCCCTGAAACCTTTTCCTATTTAGGATCACAGGATATTTAATAACTGTCCATGCATGCAACCACATGGATCACACAGTCTGCTCCCAGCATGGCTTTATGAAGCATTCCTATCTATTTTTCAGGGAAAAAAAATCCTTTGCATTGCTCTCCAGTTTCTAATTACAGCCGCAGGAGACAGGGATCCCAAGCACCTGAGCTGTAAATGTGAAACTTATTGCTTAAGCAGACACATTACAAGCAGGCTATCAATCACTCCTGGCAATTATTAGTACTTTGTGAGGGTTTGGAACTCAAGTATGTGACAGTTTCATTCATCTTGGAGCAGAGAAATCCATGGGCATTTGCATAAGAGGCTGAGCTGTGGGGGGATGCAGCTCCAGAGGGTTTTCACTGGAGCTGTCGTGGTTATGTGCTTGGCACTGGACATTTTGAGATGAAAACCAACTTTATTCAGGCTCTGTAAAGATGAGTCTCATGTTAACCCTGGAAGAAGAGTTTTATAATATCCCTCCATTCCTACAGCATAAAGTGGTTCTTTATGCTATTTTTTGCTGTAACGACTCAGTCCAAACATAATGTTCTTTATTTTATAAACCTTTTGGGGCAGGTGTATCATGGCACAAGTGAATCAGTGCTGCTGGGTGTAAAGTCCAGAGAGGTTTCAAGTCATTTGATAAGGACTGGTGAACACTTTCTGGTTCAGAAGGAATTATGGTGATCTTAGGGAGTTTTTTCAACCTAAATGATTCTCTGGTTCTGTGGTTCTTTAATCACTGGCTGCCAAGGTCTTGGTGGGGTTTTCAGGAAAGGGGAAAACCCAGGTGGGGTCTGACCTACCTTTAAGAGAGCATGAAGAAGTGATCCAAAACCCTCTAAGATGTTTCAGGATTGAAGGAATCCCTAAATAAACACACACATCTTGCAAGGGGGAGCAATGAAGGTGCAGCAGCTGTGAGGGAGCAGTGCTGTGTCTTTGGAGAGATCTGTGGCACACGGGGTTGTTTCACCATCCTCACCCCAAACAAGCATCAGGCATCTCCAGGCCTTTGCTCCGGATGTCCCTGGGTGTAAATGAAGATGGTGAGCAGCTGATGGATCCAGGCTGGATCTGGGTCCAGGGGTCACACCCATGTTCCCACAAGAAAAACAAAATGAAAGAAAAAAAAAGGGAAAAGACCAAAA